>JAQFXM010001014.1:0-37489 GCA_034693345.1 Entomobrya multifasciata | reverse complement strand
CTTACCTTGCGTTTATCATCTTGAGACACGGAATGAGATCGGGTACGGAAAATGTCCATAACTTTCGACACCGGACTTTTCGTGCTCTCACTTCCAGACCGTGGCCGATGTCCTGACGAACTGGAATTCTGATTCTGAGATTCTCCGGAACCTCCCATCAATGAATTCTGTAATGTGAAATAAGCAACAGTCTTTGAACTTCTTGAACCAAACATTTTACTGATCCAATCCAGGCTTACACTTTCTCTTTGTTATTCACTCTCTCTACACCCTACGTGCAAAAAATCTAGGCATCCTTGTTAATTAAATCCTTTATTTACTCATTGAGGCTTTAATTTATTGGTTCACTTGGTCTATTTAGTTAATACGATAGACCACAAAGATGGTCATCTATATTTTTCTCTCTTTGCATTTTCTACCCTTTCATTTGTAAGTCACAAATCTACTTTTGTAAGTCAACAGATAAACGATTTGGTATGTGGTAAGGAGATTATTTGGGACACAAATGACAGACAATCCTCGCAAATCTTCATAAAATTGTTGCGTAAGCCTAAATACACTAATCTGTCAAAACATCACTAACAACAATGCAAGAAGAGGAGACAACTCTGCAGCTGGAACCGCTGCTGCTAAAGTCCATATCCTTTAATCAACTCTAATTATACTGCAGCGCTAAAATTGTTTGTGTAAACTTTATTCCTTTCATTAATGCTTGTATGTGTAGTATAAACACAAGAACACATTTTCACAGTTACAACCAATTTGCCAAATAGTTATTGTATGTACAAAGTGCATAAAGGAAAATTAACTCACCATCGTAATCATCGTCGTTTATCTACAAAGGAAAACGGAGAAAAGCACAGGAAAACAATAAGTACAAAAGAAAAATCCTCAAATGGGTAATAAATGAGATTTAATTAACGGTAGCATTACCCTATCCTACAGTAAACGCAATAAATATATAGAAACACTTAATGCTGCATGAAGAAACATAAGTAATACAATTTATTAAAGTGCTACAAATACTACTGCAAATTAGAGGGGAAAATATGGTTATATTCTGCTTTGATGGTTGTTTTGTACTAAACAGTGTAGGATGCTGATAAGTTGTTGAGATGTGAATATGACCATGAGAATAATGTCGTGAGAGACAAGTGATAAATATGAAGCAATTCAGTAAAGATTTCGTCATTATATTATAGTAACACGACTGGAAAAACGTGTCATTACGACATTAGACTTGACTAACCTGCATTTTCGACATGAAATTAGGCTTTTTCAGTTTAGATGCATCAGACTTTGATCTAGGTCGAAAAACGTCCATAAGGCTAGTTTTCTTTTTTCCGGCGAGATTGATGTCATCCCCTGACCGGTGACGTTCCTTTTCTGCTTTCGAGAGAAGCATGGGTTTGAGCATTTGCTGGATACCAGGAGTTGCCCCTGTGACCGTGTGGTAATGGGTGGGGTAGCTGTCCCCCGCTGATTCCTCGTCCACATCTTCGGTCAAGATTGCCGGTAATTCTTGACCCCGTAAATTCTGCGTAAGTTGATGTATAGCGCAAGTACAGCAGCAGTAGTGGAGAAACATGTCAATGTGTAGAGATAAAAAAATATTTTATTACACTGACCAGGAAAAATTTCAATGGGAAAGAGTATTACGTAGGTATTTTAGTAGAGTTATGCTAAAACTAAAATATATCATGTGAACAAGGCTTTCTTTTACTTTTTATTTTACGTAAATGTTAGATACATATATACATAATGTACATGATGCGAGTTACGAGCACGAGTAAACTACTTCATATAAAAAGAAATATTATATGGACCAATATATGGACTATATTATATAAGCTACTTTGATGCACATGATCAATGATTAGAGGTTAAATCAGAATTTGGCTGAAACCTGAATACTTTGTGGTTTCCTAATTACGAGAATTAGTGGAAACTCAAAACTATTTTTTTTTCACGTAACACAATAAGAAGTGCATACGAATGTGTACTTATACAAGATTTCTCTACCTTAAAAGGAAACATTTAATATATTGAAAGATGAGCATGTATACATCCATTTAAGACGTTTGATCCATTTAATATTTAATGCAATTTCGGTTAATGACTATATTAGAAGTTAAATGTATTTGTTTGCTGTGAGTTTGCTACGATATTAGCTATATAAGACTGATTATTTGATGCTCTATTTTATGATGATTACTTGATAATTAATTGTCACATTTACTATATGACATAGGTATTATGGTTAAAGTCAGTTTCATGAATGGTGCTGGTGAGCCAATTTCCAGTGTATTGCAATGGTTGACTTTTCTACATTCATACATGTACATATACCAACTAGGTTTTAATTTTGTAAATTTTTCCGCAAATTTCTACATTTTGACTACACAAGAAGGATTAAATTGCACTAATTCTAATGATGTAAATGTTAAAACTGGAGATTTTATATTATTCATTTAAAATACAACAGTAATTAAAAATTCATAATCCATACGCGCATTGCCGAGTAGTAATACTCGTGAGCAATGGAGTTTGCTCTCTTCCTCGTGTAATGTGTCATTTTCGTTTTTGTAAACAGTTTCACTTCAACAAAAACAGATAACCGTAAAATGCAAAATTAACTGTATCTCTTTTATAAAGTCGCGATCCTTAAATAAAAATCGAAAAGATTTTTTTAAGTGTATTGAATATGCATGGATTTTAATTCAATTGATTTGCAATAAAATAAGAAAACTATTTGAGTTAAAAAGGATGAAATTCTGGGCAAGGCAAGGATGATCTGCTTACAATTATGGTCAATTTCATACACTATACGTAAAATAGGTTATCGCAAAACTGTTCACTTTCTTGATGAGAAATTTTTATGATATTTATTTTTACTCAGCAAAGATAACCCAATTGAGAAGGGGTTAATTCATGCAACCTTGCAAATACTATAGTTTGTATGAATAGCCAAGTAAATAGTGAGCGACCAAAATCGTGAACTTTACAAACTGATTTTACAAGATTGTCCTATATCGCGATCTAGCGATGCAAGCCTTCACCAAATGCGGATGTTTCCTAAGTTTAAGACATGAAAAAAAGGCTTCCAATTTATAGTTCTTCAAATATAACTTTGTAGTAAAAATGGAAACAAAAGCGAAAAACTATGTTTCAATCATGTAAAGAAAACGAACCGTGTGTGTAAACAACTTTGACGGAATATAAGGCATTTTTCTTCCTTTTTCACTGTTGTAATTTTATACTTCAGTTAACTGGAAAATGTTCTTTCCACAAAACTTAGTATTCTTAGAAGTCTCTTTTTATGAAGTCCGGCTTCTTGTATGTGACAAGTAGGATAAATTATTATGTTTTTTTTTTTTTTTTTAATTACTTTAATTAATGTTGTAAGATAAAGACTAAAAACAATCAGCAAAGTAATTTTCTTTCATTTCCTGTCCAAAGTGGATATCACATTCACCACAAAATGTACACAGAAACACAATTACATGTATTGGAGCTCGAAAAAGGAACTCCCAAAGCATCATTTAATTTCCTCTGCTGAGAGCTCTCCAACAACCACACAAAATGAGCACTTTTTACTTGACAAAGAGAAACTTGCCACAAACAACACTCTCCCTTGATTTATGTTAGAGTGTACATAGTAAAGTGTAGGATAAATCTGGATATTGAAACTGGATTTCACCAACAGAAAAATAATAAATATACCGTAGAGCTAAAGAGCAATCTCTTTTGTGATATGGTATGGTCACTGAGCCAAAAACCTTATCGTCTTAGCACATTTATCAGCTTTTCAATAATATCTGGAAGATGGGCGAACGGACATGAAATTTTGAGTACAACAGAAGTCAGTATACTAGGCTATAATATATGTTCCTAGTTCCAAATAGATAGTTGAAGGACCCTTTTTCTCCATTCCAGAGAGCATAAATGGCTTTGAATGTACATATGTAAAACTTTTAACTTTATATTTTATGCAGCAGACTTCACGACGGTGTCGTCTGTCGTAATGTCGTTGATTCCACTAGGACCAATGGAATGGAAAGTTTCTCTTGTTCTGATGACGAAACGAAATGAGTTTCCAAATTTCAAGTCGAAGGAGAGTTTTGGCGTTTGCACTAATCCTCTACTTGCGTTTAAAACGTGAACAAACTCTTCACTTTTTTTTCTTTTATTGAAAATGCACACATGCCATGAAAATGATGATGATGATGATGATAACGATCAACCGAAATACTTATCATGTGGGGAAAACTACTCCGATTTCAACAACAACAGCAAATAATTATCACATCGCTGAGTGTTTGGCAGTTATATGAGCATCAGACCATGAACCCAGTATCGTACAATATACTGTGTTACACCACAATATACACTTTTTGCAGATTAAGCAAAATAGTATTGAAACTATGCCTAAAGTGAAAACTAGTGAGCCAGTGAATTCTTCAGAATGAATACTTTTTGCGATAAAATTCGCAATGCAGGATTTTTTCTTTGTGCCCCAACTTCAAATTTAGTCAACTCAGCAGCAGGCGTAGCGTAACCTGAGCATATAGCATACTATATTTTATCATAAAGAATAACTTGGGCTCTCTGGTATTGTCGTACTTCTATAAATTTGTCTCTGTTTCAGTTATCCGTAATCCGGAAAAGCGTGAAGTGCCTAGTATCCTGTCACGCTGTGTAATCCAATACAGTTAAAAAAAAGTTTTTGCAAACGATTTTTCTTCGACTAACAAAACCAAAAAATAAATCCTTCTTATCTTACTTCGACTTGTTCACTTTTTTATACAAAAAAACTTGACGTCATACTATTTGCAAAATGTTGCAAAGGCAGAGCTGAGACAGCGTTTCGGAAGGAAGGAATTAAAACACATGGATATCGTTGAAACAAAAATTTTTACATGAAAATTGCGCACACATCTCAAAAACAACGATCAAAGTTCAGTTGCTGAAAAGCTATATACAGCATTATAACTATAACATTACGTTTTACGTCCCTCATCTCATCTAAGCATAATGTTTCATAAAAACTAAAAGCCCAACGATATCGTCATCATCATTATGATTATTAGGTAGTCAGTCACCACGGCCAAAAAAATAATATCACCGAGAAATCAGCCTCAATGATCTCCGTTGCTCTTCTTTCTTCCTGCCACTAGCAAACCATCATCAATTTCAAGAACAAGGCTATGTGGTACGTCTGCTGAACAACACGAGGCTAAAAAACAACTTAAATTTTTGCTGTTGGCTGGTAAAAATAAAGTGTACTTGTGTAAACTCAAACTTTAAGCAAATAAACTAACAAACTTTCAACAAAGTCATGTATTTGGGATGACAGACGAGAATGAACTATTTAACTTACACACGTACTCACGATTTCGTCACAAAAACGATATAGTGAAAGCAGAAACAGTTTATACACTGTAAAAGTGGGATATATTAAGATTAAGGCTAAAAGACTGCTTGACACTTGAGAAACTCGAAAGTTTTTTTTTGCAAAGATCATTATCCAATCATCATAATCCTTTCTATTGGAAGTTTGTTAGGAAAACGTAAAGGTGGTCCGTTTGGTGATGGTAAGATAATTGAGCTCTGACGATGTAAAGATGACAGAAGCACTGTTAAAAAGTCTTTTTGGGTTACGAAAACAGATTTACTAAACGTTACACATGCTGCTTATGTAAAAATATATATTTGGCCAACAAACAACACGAGTAACGTGACATCAAGAAATGTATCGAATCTGGATTTTTTCACTTTAACCGGTCAAGTATAATAATAATTAATGATGACGACGGATGAGGAGATTGATATGATTATGATATTGTGATACGTGTTTTTCGCACGTACAATCTATATAAGATTTTTTGGCTTTGCTGTTTGTAGGATACAAGTGTCTTGGTATGGTTTTATAAGAAAGAACGTTATGAATGAACATCTATAATTAGTTGACAGTGCAGTACAGTCACAGTCTGCCAGGATATACATATATATCAGCACGTGTCTGTGAGTTCATGAATCAGAAAGGATATGCTATTTTAAGTAATTCAACTCGTGAATCCGTCTATGGCTTTTTCGAAAGTTTAATTCACTTTTTGATGACGATAATGCGATGCTGTATGTCTGTACTGTGGTTATGAACAAGTCCATAAGTCACTCCATTAAATTTCGTCGCCACAATTGGCTTTAGATAAGAACTGAAATAAATTACCACTAACTTTGACCCAATTAACCTCTGTTTTCATAAAAGGGAGTGCTATACGACCAAAACCCACAATCACTAACCGTCTTGAATAAAACTGGAAACTGAACTGAGAAGAAATTAGTTTATAGCCTGACTGAGCAATGCAATTTTCTACAAATCGCAATAATGTCCAAATGTACGATAAGCTCACCCCACCGCAAAATGGTTTCTGGCTGGAGGAGGTCCTGAGTCACTCAACGTTTATATACAGCAACGAAACTCGGAGACACCTCTTTATTTCAACATCCGCAGACACACAAAAAATACAATCTTCTTTGTCTACACGTCCTTGTTATGTCTACTCTTGGTGGCGAAATATAGGGGGAGAGAAAGCTACTTTTTCTGCTGGTACTGGAGTTGGAGTGGAGGATAACGATAACAATCGTTATTTTTATGAAAGGAAAAATATATTAACTGGATATATCATACAATCGTGCATGAGGAATTGTCCAATAGTACTTATGACTAACTCAACACGGTAGATAGATCAGTATAAACGGATTCATTACTTTTACTACCATCCCCAGTCCTCGTGGTTATATGTCACCTAAAAACAACTTAATATCCTGTTTTTCCTAATGGAATACCATAAAAAACTCTGGAATTGAAATGAATTGAGTGAGTTTTCCGATTCTCGCCTCCTCGTTTACGTTAGTGCAATCAGTTCGGTTTAGTTTATACTGAAAAGCCAGCGGCGTGTATTTTGTTTGCATTATCATCATGTTCAAGTAGACTGATGTTTTGAAGGGAAAGGGAAGCCAGAAGCCAAAAACTTGAGTACATGAAATTCAATAGAAAACTTGGCCAACCAAGTTAGTTATAGACATCCGCAACCAAAAAAGTTGTGTGGGCTTAATACATGTATGCCGCAAACAATCACAATCACTTTCCATAATATCAATAGCATCTCTCATCTGACTCGACTTGACATGACTTTACTTACTTACACATTTTATATTACATCTAGAATCTAAAGTACAATTATGCAATGTGCAATGCACATAGTTATGCACCAGCCAAGAAACAGCATCAGAGACAGCAGGGTAAACGGGTAAAGCACAGTATCGGTACAGCATTTACGTAAGCATCCATACGAAATACCGTTACATCTGTGAGCCGAGAGCACGAGATGATGTAAAAACTCATTTTGTAATATAGACCTTCTATGGATGCGGATGGAGAATATGTAACCAGAGAGCAAGTCTCCCTTTATGGCATTGGGAACCTTGAGAAAATGGTTTACCCTCAACATATTTCTAAGAATACTAGATCAAAGTACTCCAGTTTACGGAAGAGAGGAAAGGGAAGGAATATAGTTCTTTGTGAATCCTTTTTCTGTATCACTATTCCGCATTACCATTAAACTTATACGCACGAACTGTCTATATAGTTTTTCATGCAACTGCGTCCCTGCCTGCATCATGATCATGAGTGGAATGCATGCTACTCTTTTTTGTTAGTTATATTCCGTTTCGTTACACTTGCACAAACAGAAACAGACCCAAGAAAAAAACGGTGTCGTTCTTCTCACAAGACTCACAGTAGGAGAGGTATCACATGATTATAATTTGATACAACAAGAAAACGTTCATAGTGCAGATAGAATTAGATGTTTCGTAAATTTTCTTGAGTTAGTCCACCCGTCCGACTTTGTGAGCTTTCCAGTTTGTTAGGCTTGTTTAGACAAAAAATGGACCGGTAACCCTCATGTTATAGTGTAATAAATTATGTCATAGACATCAAAGAAGTTATAGTCTTGATATGTATTTGATGTATTCCAAGAATTGCTTTCCCTTTAATCTTAAAAGTGAAGGCAAAGTTAAGTCATATCATGATGGAATGCTTCATTGAATCGCTTGCGCTACTTCCTAAAAACTTTCTAATGAGTAATGATACATTTCATAGGATCCAATAGGATCAAAACGTGGGCATATCTCCAGAATGTTAATGGTACAACATGAACTTTTAGAGTCAATATATAATAATCAATAGTACTCCCGTTCCAAATAATAGAGCAAGTTAGTCGAATGAAAAAGTGGAAAACCTAACTGTTGTTGCAAATCATCATCAAGTCTAAATTTCAACGGTAGGTCAAATGTCAAAATATACTTGGTTCATCGATCAATGATCAGCATGCTGTCAAAAATATTAGGGTGAAAGAGGAGTAATGAAAAAGCTATTACAGTTTTCATTTGCTTCAGTTCTAAAATCGAAAAATACATAATTATGGATTCTGTGAACGCGGAAGTTCAATGCAGAATATGTTTGTGTTGTGAGGTCGCAAAATGTAGCTGTACCAGCCAAACTTGAGAAGAAACAAAATATTATCACGGTTCTCCCATCAACTTGCTTGCACGTACGCATATTTTGTGAAGATGTGAGGCAGATATTGTACATTCGTCTTTATCATTTCAAAATGCGCATAGTAATTACTTTTATTCCCCTTCCATTGCATAAAATTTTCAAAATAATATTTTCAATTCCAATTGACAAATTGTGAATAGCTGGAACATCGAAGTTTGTAAATCGAAGCTAGGTTTGATCTTAATTTCACTACACGTTTGTTTGCAGCAATTGATTCATTGAACAATTTCAAACACAAATCAACTTTCATATTTTGGACAAGGCAAGCCAACTTATACGATAATATTAAGTTAATATAGAATGTACTAAACAAACACAAAAATACGTATAACTGTAACATTCAAGTTGAGCTGAGATATCAAACCTGAATTTATACATGTCGTTCGTTACTAAAAATGCAGTCGTAAGATGGGCCCAATAAAAGTTTTAAATGTATGTTTGCGTTGCATACATTTATATCTCATTTAACATCAAACGCATAAGATTCATCCAAAATAGTTCAAAAATAAGAAAATACTTTAAGTAAACAACTTCTAAAAATAGAGGCAGAAAAATGTATGCATCTTTAATTCGTCAGAGAATGATAGTGCAGTGCAATGTGTAGACCAGAAGTCAACTGCCACTGCAGCAATAAAGATACTATACTGCTGAATTGTACATCACATTCCATTTTGCTGTCTATTACGAAGCTTGATAATAAAATCGGGTCTGGGTCTACTACACTTCATTAGTCATCACGGAAAATTTTCAATTGAATTTTGTATATGAAACATGAAAACATTTTGTTTACTCGTGGGCTATAATGATTATAGGACCAAACAAATCTCGCGTGATATACATCGCATAATATGTAATTCGTGTTTCTGAAATACAAAAACCTTTTAAGCAATATGTCCTAATTAATTTTAAAAGTATGTAATAATTTATTAGCTATTATTCTAATCGCCTCATTCATTGATACCTCTATGCCTGTAACCATTCAATTATATTAAAGAGAAAATGTCAAAATGAGAGCAGTTATCTCGTTGAGTATTTAGCCGTAGCCGTTAGCTTATCTTTCATGCAAGCTAATTGAACTATGCAGTACAGATTTCGGTCCAGATAGTAAGAGATTTCTTTTATATCGGAACTGCTAATAGCTTAAACAATAAACGATGCGTTTCATGATCTCGTGAACAGTAGATTAAACCGGAAATGGCAGTCAAGCCAAACCAGTGTCCAGTCCAGAGTACAAGCTAGCATAACTAAATGCTTCTTAGCTTTATATAAATTAAATTAAGCATGCGAAAGAAATTACAGAGTAGAAACGTTGCATAATAACATGCAAGTAGAATCCAAAGCCAAATCAAGTCATAATACCTAATTGCTGGAATTATTATACCGAATACATACATACATATGGACATGCACATCTAGAAATAAATAATGTCCAGACACATTAAAGAATGATTAAATTCGCCATAAAACCAAAAAAATAAACTTTATAATACATTTACCATCGTAAAATTAACTTGGTTTAAAACTTATAAATAAATGGATTATATTTTTCCCAGATAAAACGATTCTAAATGGACATGGGTGATACATATATATGTAAAAGAAAGCTTGTTCACATGAATATATTAAAATTACTTGGACTTCCAATAATTAGTTAACAATTACAGATAATATGAAAAAAAGAAACATACCGTTATCCTGAACGATCGACGACCAGGATCATTAACCCGTTTCACCCAAATTTCCTCTGACTTTTTAGTGCTTCCTTTTCCTCCATCACCCGACAATGAACCAGTACTTCCATTTTGACTAGAATTTTCTGCTTTGGTCTTCTTTTCCGCTAATGTTGGATCATCAAATAATTCACTAAGTTTCACTTTGTGTGCCTCCGATTTCTTCGGTCTATAGTTCCAGCTAAGACTGTTAAGCCGCGAGTAAATTTTCTCTTTCCGGCTTTTCTCTTTTTCCTTCCTTACATCCCCAGTGCTTGGACATTTTTTCACTGTTGCGCCACTTGCAACAGTCAGGGTTTCCTTATGTGTTGATCCTCCCCCTGCGGGAGGATTTGAGGTAGATACTTCATCATCATTATCTTCATCTTCCTCATCCAATCCGTCTTCACAGAGCTCTACAAACTTTTCCAAGGTAGTTAACGCCCTCTCATCCACACCAATAGAAGTGCGCCTTCGATCCATATTTATTACCACTCCACCAGACATATTGCGATTCTATTTTATAAAAAGAATAAAAAACCGTGTTTAGAATAACAATTACATTTTGAATATCTTGAGCTAAAATATACGAATATAAGATATACATATATCTCACCTTTTACATAAAATTAAAAACTGTTATATTGCACCAGAAAATCTTCATCCAAACCATTTTATTGTACACCACGCCACTTTTTCTTGTATAGGTCACTGGTATTATCAATTTAATCTCAGCAGTAACCAGTATTTCGGATAAGTAACGAAAAACGAGAAAAAATAAGAGAAACTTGTATTGTTTGTCATCTAATCATTAGAAAATTCAGTTTTGCCAATTGAATCATTTGCATTGACCTATATAACAAGAGTCGCTGACAATATTTTCCCAATTGCATCCCAAATTTATAATGTTTTCATTAAAAATATTGCATTTCATTACTCCAAATTGACACAGAAAAATAAACAATCTTCTCTGTAAAGTCACTTTCACTGATAAATTATCCTTATTAAACTTTATATTAATGAGCGTGAGCGGGGAGCAGCACTAGTATAAAGCACTGGTAACAGTTTTTTGTACTTTCTATTCTTTTTTTAAGCACTTAAACGGTTAATACATAACAAATATATTTAGAACATTCAATTTTACACTATAAATTTAATCTTCACTTTGTGAGTTTATTTTTTGCATTAAAATATTATGGCATTTCTGTTGATGAGATGAAAAGTTAAATTCAGTCAGTTTATATTCAGAACTTTCATATAAATTATATTGAGAACGCTATAGGCCTTCTATGATTGAATTGCTTTGTTGGCTAGATATTTTTTTCTTCTTGTAAATGCACTGTGATTAGTTGAGAGCACGTTCCGTCCGACGATTGATTCCTCTAGAGAATTCAGTATTCCAATTAAACTTGCATAATTATTCGTTGTTGACTTGTCTTTTCTTTAGTTTTACTCCAAAAGATCTAGAAAAAAATATATATAACAAGTTCATCATATTAGCGATTATGTATCGTCACCATCAATATCTTCAAAGTTTAATCAATACAAATTTTATATACATCAAACATCAAACTTTACCTGTACACTTGATTTGTCTTGACGGAGAGGTGTGATGTGTGATAATGATGTACGTGCACTTAGGTATGCACTGTCAAATTACAAGCATGCTGATCAATTGAGGGCAGCTTTAGATTCTTTTCTTCAAAGAAAATATGATGATGATGATCAAGTTGTAGCAATCACACTAGCTTCTCAAGAAGAAGTTGTACTAGGGCGTTTTTTTAACAAGGAAGATGAAGAAACGGTAAAAGGTTCACTGTTCTCTTGAAGTCCAATATATTTTTATTGTCTTTCAATGTACTGTGCTATGGGTACACACAAAAAACCAGTTTCATCTTCTTCTTCTGCTGATCATCTAGATTTTCTTCTTAGAACACCACACAATCTTCCAGTTTTTATCCATATAAAATAGTTGTAGAAACACCAGGTACACAATAACAAACACCAAGAACAAGAAAAAAAGTGAATCTCTTCAAGTGTTGAGCAGCTGAGGGGAGAAGAGATCTTGTCTTTTGATTTGGTTTTCAATTGAAACCCAGAAAAAAGGATGTGTTCAAGAGGAAACCTAAAAAACGTGTGTGTGTAATTTTCGGTTTTCTTATGTTCATCAAAAAAAGAGAAACCAAAGCACAGAGACACAGCGAAAGTACATCTAATCCGAACAACAGTAGTACCCAACTAAAAAACGATAACCTTTATCGCAAAACGCTGCAATCGCAGCAGCACCACCAGACCCACTCCGCCGGTCCCAAAACACACGTATATTATTATTTTGCTTGTTGGCTAATGTGTTGTGCCAAATGCCAAGAGCCAAGTCTCATGTGATCACCTGTAACATAAAAAAACGAGTAACAAATTAGATTGAATTAGTCAGCATTGCAATTTTTTCCCATTTTACTGTACTATAAAATCGGATGTTTCCTGTTCTTTTCAATAATGTAATGTAGTCATTTTGTGAGGAAAGGTATGGGTTTTTAGGTAGCAAATATAGCCAGTATAACAGCATGTCGTTCTTGATTTGATTCTCTGGAATCCGTAATCCGTATATATCCGTATATGTATGTTTATCAGACAAGTCTGTGAAGATTTGTGATTGAGGTAGGTTAGGTAATAGTTTATTTACCTATTTAGAGCTAGATGACTCATGCTTTTTTAATCATTGATAACCTGACCTAGAAATTACTAAAAGAGATGTGAAAACAAACGAGCACGTAGCGTAAAAAAACGTAACGTGATAATTACAGTTTACTGCATTTGCAATGTGTACCCTAGAAATGGCTAACAGACTGACTGACTGTGTGTGGGAAAAGTACGTGTAGCTGCAGCTGCAGCCATTTTCCACGTAGTTTGAAAATTCGTGAGAAAAATAACTTGCATATTAACTTGTATTTGAAAGCATGCTGTTACAAAAAATCAAAATTAAGGCTAATTTGCTTAATTTGTTTCAAATGACAAGATCACATGACATGTGGTGTAGAGTAGAAGCTGCTGAGAAAGCTTAAAATATACCTAAATTTATGCAATACAACTATAAACCAATTCTAATTACTCATCACATCACCAATCACCACAATGCCACAAATAATATAATGATGATGATATAACAAAATACAATAACAACAACAATTTTCCTTTTAACTTGACTATTTAGCTGAAAAGTATAGAGATAACAAGACACATCATCAAAATACCAAATCGTAAGTTTAAGTATAGCGTAACGTATCAAATACCACAATACAACTGCTGCTAGAGAGGCGGCTTACTATTAAGATTTCAATTATTAGACATATTATACGGTTTTATGATTTTTATGATGAATTTTTACTGGAATCTGTTCTTATTGTTGAATTATGCAGACATGCATGTTTTGGAATTCCTTTCGTTTTTATATAAATGCATGCTATTTAATGATATGATAATAGATGGAGGAAACTTTTTTTCTCTTCCACTTCCAAGAATCACTCAAATCTCAAAATTCTACTGCATTGGGATTGAGCACGATGATGCGGCAACAACGACGCCATCATGTCTGATGGAGTTAGCAACAGAAATGTATAGAAAAATCAGACAACTCGTGCAAACCATGATTGCATATCACTCACTTCTATTTTTTACTTGGCTCTCTTGGTAAAAAAAAGTCAACTTAAAGCTGTTGTGTAGTATTTTGTATGTATATTAGTTTGGCACTTGTACTTTGTACGTACACACTACACAGCATACTTTCAGAGACTTTGTACAAAAGAGCGAGAGAAGCATGAAACATGTAATTTCAATAAAATCAAAGTTGAACTGAAAGTCAAATAAATTTATCTTGTACATTTTTCTACAACCGCCTCCTCATTCTCAATCTCACAATTCAATTCAACTAAACTGACAATCAAACCAATTTTCACTGTTCAAAATTCAATTGCCATACAATCTGTATTAAAATGAAATTGCTCACAAATTCACAACATATCGGCCTGGTATGGCATGGCACTTGGCTTAGCAAATAAAGTGCAGACTTTACAATGAAATATATTGTACTTTTTATTATCTGTGCATAATTTCTTGTCCTTCTTCTTTTGATGCTATTGCTGCTGTGCAAAAAATGTAGGTATTAGCTTTATGTTATAAAAATATACATATACATGATCAATGCCATGTGAAGAAGAAAATTGAACAAAAAAATGCTTAGAGATACTTTTTTGCCCGTGTCGTATGTGTCTAGTAAAACACTGTCTCAAAATCATAACTCAAATTTTGATAGCATCATCACAACTTGAGTTGAATAAAGAATGAACTAGTAACTCTTTCATATCACAAATTACAAGACAGTATATTTTATTTTACACAGTGTGTAATGTTCTAAAACAGCTATATAGCTTTTTTGTGACACAAGCCCGCCCAGTGTTGGCCGAGGACACATAAAACAAGCCTAAAAAAATTAAAATCGAGTTTGATATACTTTCATACTTTTAATGTGCCTTGGGTACTAAAAAAATTATTACTAGATACAATACAGCACTTTTGCGTGTGTTGTAGATAGGTATATGTGTATAAGTACGTCTGCAAGTTTTCATGCATGTTGTTAAATGTAAAGTATAAATATATACTTTTATCCATTTATACACATTATATCAGTTATTTATAAGAGGATATTTGAATTAAAACAGAAATAATATCGAAATAAGTGATAAACACCCAGCTGGGTTGTTGAATGACGATAAATTGATGACTCGCCATTAATAAAAAGGGAACGCTTGTATAAGTGCAAGTACGTGTAGTCATATAACCACCGTTATTGTCAAACTGACAATAAACGTTACACACACACGGGCGGCTTTTACATGCAATCATCTTTTGAAGTTTAACTAATGATAAAGTAAAATGTAAAGAGTTAACTTTTTGCCATGCTAGTTTGTATTTTTGTGATGATGATGGTATGCACGTCAAAAGTACAAAAATCAAATCATAAACGTCATACCGTCAGGTCAGACAAGCCAGGACGGACAAAGTTAGGCCAGAAGCAGAAAAATTAATGTTGAAAAGTTTTCTTACTGGTTTTATATTATCCTGAATGAATTCTTATGATGAATGATCACATGTACTACGATCAGCCATTTTATTGTTGTTACACAACTGTACTAATAAAACTGCTAAATACAGCGTTTGATGGTTAAACGAGAACTACTTTTCATAAAACTAACTAATCAACCTTTTTACACAGCAAGAGCAAGTCAATCGGCCAGGCCAGAGCTATAGACAAAAAAAATGAAGAGAGTGAAGAAGCGTTTTTTGTTCTTATATTTCAGTTCCTCACTCACTCAAGTCAAGTCAAATATAACATAGGTACATATATAATTATGAAGTTGATAGCAGATGTGTGTGATATGACGATGATGATAAACAAAAGCTATGGATAGTGAAACTAAATATAAGAGAGTCTGTGTGTGAGAGAGCTGAAAAATTGAATAGTGCCAACCTCCTCCTCATCATCAAACCCATCATCATGCCATTCGGCCTTTTGTACTTTTTTTCAAACAAAAGGCAAATTATCGCGATGATTACGACCGAGTGTTTGTGGAGGTTTGCTCTCAAAAATGGCCTGGCATAGCATGGCTCATTTTTTTCGCATTACATATCTACTTTATACGGAAAATTACCAAGCAGATATTTTTAAAAGATATTTTAGGCAAGTCATTTCACGTGTGTGTGTGTTTGCACATTACAAAAGAAGAAGAACCCCATCTTGAAGAAAATTTACAAGAAAGCCGGCTATTCTCCTCCTTTTTTATGCCTCAGACAATTAATACTGCATTTTTACACGTTTTAAATAGACAGAGCTTCGAAGAAACCAGATTTTACTGGACTTCTGGGCGTAGGTCGAGAGGAGCCATATAGTATAGCTTGTCGGCAACTAAAAATTATATAAAATGGTTTGCCTTGTCTTCTTTTTTTACCTTGCCCTGACCTGCTCCTGCTGCTTGTTTTTTTGCTGATGATGAAAAGAGAACCTGAGTAAAATGCCCCTGGGATTTTCTAGCCCAGGTGTATGTTTTTGCCAAGTTAAATAGAACAACAACGTCAAGTGTAAAGACGTGAGACGAGAAACAGAAAGAAAGTTGGATGCGATGCGATGGAATTTTTTTTCAATGTTATTACCTTTCTTGCACTCCTACAGAAAAAAACGTTGTACAGAGAGAGATACGTACCAAATGCCTTGCACACAGTTGGTTATATTTCTATGAAAAAATATTATATCCGCAATGTTCCTCTTTTAAAAAATTTACAAGACCCAACTGTCCTTTCGGTGCACTCACTCAGCTCCTCCGGAACGTAGTGACTGAAATACTGAAAATGACAAGCCAGCCAATTCTTCAGATATATAGTGGCCATCGTGCCGTGCCGTCGTGTATTTGTGCAAACTGCGAACAAGCCTTGTTAGATTATCTGTCAATGCTTTGGCTTTTTTTACGCATAGGTAAAGTTAGTAATAAAATTTTTGCTATTTTTGCTCTCTTTTATTCTACCTTTTTTACTGATTGCCAATTACTTTGCATATTTGCATGTGAAATGACGGTATCGTCATCATCACCAACATCCACCGTCATCGCCTCTTGCCATCACCCATTACCATTGCATAAAAAATTTGAGAAACATATTCAATCCATCCATTTTTATAACATAACAAGTAAGTACGAAAAAGTTGTGTAGGTAAAAAAGAAGTCTCTTCGGAGAGACAAGACTAGCAAGACTTTTTAATGCATACTCTACGATGATGGGATGGAATAGAAAGATGATCGGAAAAACAACTTGAGTGATCTTCTTCATAATGGTGATGGGCTCTCTCTCGCTCGTCTTATTTTATAGGTTTTCCTCATCTCCGCCCGTCTAGTCAAACTTATACCGCTACATCTACGATGATGATGACGATGATGATATAGTGTGCATTTTAAATATTAAAAAATGTGGAAAAACTAAACTATGAATATTGCTGAAACCCTATTACAATATGTTTGCCATTACTTTGTTCCTTGCCATTTTCTTTCTTCGTCTCGTCTCTCTTTTGTATGCATTTGCATTGCACTGATTGCCATTATTCATGTGTGTATAATCATGTACATATATATTACCTAATATGATTACATATTATACCTTGAGGACGGGGCGAAGACGAGACTACATTTTCAAAGAGGAACCAAGCTTCAAAGAAATAGAGTCGAGATGAAAGAGAGAAGAAAAGAGTAAAGGCATTATTATTAAGGAGCTCTTTATTCCTTTTTGCCTAAAAGCCTAACCAAACACAGAGAGATGAGATGAGTGAGTTGAGTCAAAGTCGATGAGACTTCTCTCTTATTCTATTCACATCGTTGGTACTTTTTTTCTACAAGTTGGTATGTGTATTTTGCCAGTGTTTGAAATTTCAATGTTGTATATTTTATACAACCTTTCATCTTCCTACACACGTAACACTATTTTTTCTCGGTAGTATTGGTTGTTACATATTAACTTGTACTGATATATTATTTATTTGCTATTATCTAGCTAGCAGTACAATGAATATGTGTAGCCCTGAAAAAAGAAAGATAAAGAAGTTGTAAGATGATAGGAGCAGATGTGCACATCTGACTCACACAGTCAAGTCAAGTCAGTGGAAAAAGCGTTTTTCTTTATTGCATGTGCTTGGCCTGCCCAGAACCTTTTTTCTTGCGAAATAGCTTTTAATAGCTTTATGGAGGAAGGATGGATGGAGCAGAACAAATAATATATATTGCAAACTCCTCAATTTTCCAAAGAGCAAAGAGAGGAACCAAAGACATTGACAAGTAACAGAAGAGAGAAAAAAAGAAACCTCATCTTTTCTACCTTCATTCATTCAGTCAAAAGCAGTTAGTCAATCAAACTATCGTGTTTGTACTATATTCTCCTATTGCACTTTTACTTGACTCTCTCAACTTTTAGATCTGCTTTTCATCTATATTTTTTTCCTTTTCGCTTATTTCGTTTTCGTTCCAATGATGAAGATTGATCTATATTCTGCATGCATGGCTTTACTTTGATGGCATTTTATAATGTGCCGTTGCGTTATGCTTGCTTTTTTTGTATATGGTACAACTTTACACTACTTTTGTTTGCTGCATTGGCATTTGCCTGCTGCATGGCAAAATGGGATGGATGACATGACATAAATATAATTACTTACAATGACGAGAAAAAGAAAAAAACGCAGGAGAATGCCAATAATGCAGAAACGAGAGACACTCAGTGCCAAAAATTAGATTACTGTTTTACAAGATAAGATATGGTGAAAATAATGGTAGTGGATTTACGTTACGTGTGTAAGTATTAAAATAAATTGTTGTTTTTTTCATGGATTTTCCTACACCTCTCTCTGAGAATAAGATGCGTTTTTCAGAAATTGTATCTTCAATTTTCATGGCCTATATTTTCTCAACAGCCACTCAGTCACCACGTCTGTACTTTTTAATCACACATGCAATATGACACTACAAACATGATGATAATGATGATTGTGAAGAAAATGATGATGAGGTAGATAGATGTGTTTACTTATTTACTCTCTGCTAACCTATACCACTACCACAAAATTGTTACACAACCTTTGCCACTACTTTTGCAGAAGCAAAGTAAAGTGTCTTGCTGAAGAAAAGAAAAATATGAACTACGTTCAACGTTTAGAGAAGAAAACAACATTAATATTCTGAATCTTCAACAAAGAAGATTTATAAGTTGTTGTGCTTCGTTTACACCAGCACAAACAAAAAACTTGATGCTTTTTTAAAATGTGTTTTTGAATTTTTATATTAAAAAACTTTGTACTTACATGTTTTACACTTGTTTTTCTATTTCTGCATAAAAAACTTGGAATGACGGTATATATACTTTCAGTATATCAGATAGTTAAATTCTTTTAGTTATTAAAAATCTGTTATAAAACAACCTAATGTATTTTAAACTGTTTACTTTGATAAATTGAAATTGGTAAATGGCCACCTTGTTCTTTGTATTATTCTAGGCATAATCTTCGTACACAGTGCCAGGCCGGAACAGAGCGGTAGCGTGACAGAAAGAAGACAAAAAGGATGAAAAAATTGTTAAGTGTGAGAGAAGCGAAAAAAAGTTGTATGCTCTGTTCTTCTTGCCGCAGTTACAATTTTTGTTAGCAAAATGCTGCTAGAACAGTGTGTTAACTTTTCACTCTCCTTTTCCATTCCATGCAGAGACGAACTGTATGAATAACAGTGTAACAAACAACATTGGAGGAAAATTTATGAAGGTTTTATGTGGTAAAATCGCCCACTAAAAAAAGAACGCTAGTGCTGAAATGCTTTATTGCTGTATTTTTTTGCACAAAAAATGGCATTTTATTTTAGGTTGATAGCACGTTATGCGATATGCGGAATGTATAATAATGAGTGAATATGTGTTATATGTTGTAATATAATACTATTTTAAAGATAGGATCAATGTACACATTACTGTATAAGCTAATAGATATGTATTATGTTCAAAACGTCATACCAATAAGTCAAGAAGAAAGAAAATATTCTTTTTTGGCCTGTTTGCTTCGCTGTTTATCTGGCTGGCCTAGCCTGGTGAGTGTGGCGACTCAATTCACTCGTTCGTTGATGTAATATCAAATCAAGTAAATAGCACAAAACAAAAAATGCCATTTATCCATTTTGTGCACTTTCGTTTCATGTGTCGTTGTATTATTTACTGCACTTTGTAGTCAACGTACTTGTTTTTTAAGACTTCTCTCCTTCTTTTTACCTACAAAATCATCATCATCATTTTGTAAGTAAAAATCGCAATCAGTTCTTGGTTAAGAATTGACGAGAATAAAAGCATGACATAGTATGTCTGTATATAAAAATGTCTTGTGTACATGAAGCCAGTGTGCTTTTTTATTATTAAGGTAGAAGAACTATAAGTCAAAATTGCAAAATAAAGAGAGTTAGTCACTTCCACGTCCACGACGGCACAAAATCCACCACCACGACATGACACGAGCTTTGTCAATCGTATTATTTTATTGTGAGCAGTTGAGCAGTTTAAGTATGTCTATGTAAAAAGTATACCTACTTTTATCTTAACCCTTTTCTCTTCATTATGTTGTGTAAGTGAATGAAACAACAACAACACCAAATGTACATACGAACCACCACCATCACACGACACATCCACCGATGAAGCTTAGGTGGCTTATGGCATGGCTATTTTTACATGGGACTTCTACACAGAAAAAAAAACTTTACTCTCGCACAATCAGCAAAAAACTCTTTTCTTTTCTCTTTCTATTTTACGTGCTTTAGCTTTCCAAAGCTTTGGCTGCTGTTTTTGGCTTGCAAGTGAACCATTCCACTTCCTCTCTCGCCCTCTCTCACGTTCACTCAATTTCAGTCGTCCAATTCTCTTAAAAAAGATCGATTTTTGCGCATGGCATGAAGTTTTGCATCCAATCCACCACGCTTTATTTTCACACTGAAAGTAAAGCTCTCTCTGTTCTCTGCTAATATTATAGGCAGAGAAAACTCATAAAAACCACAAGACTGAACAGAGAGCCCACTTATATAGCAGTACTCACAAGAACGTAGTCGAAGAGAGAGAAGAAAAACTAAAGGGTTTATCGCTAAAAAACTTATTTTACCTTTCTACACTTGTTTTTCAGTTAAGCTTGAGTTGAAAATGAAATGAACTTCCTGAGAAAAACAAGAGAGAACGCAGAGCAACAGAAAGAGAGAGAGCAATGAGCCAAATCCATCACCACACACCATCGAATTGCTGTGCTCAACTGAAACTCTACTCATTCTCTTTTCCAAAACAACAACACAACATCCAAAAAATATATCCCAAATGTCCGTCTTCTGTCAAGGCTTGTCTTTATCAGGGGGAGAGATGTAGATCGCACAGAGAGAAAAATCAAAAATACGCACATGAGAATATTCATACATAAATATTATCCAACAAAAACAAATCCATAAAATACTCCATTCACATTTAATATGTTTAGCTTGTCATGTCACAAAATTCTCTGGTAGTCACTCACTCTCTCTGCTACGTAATATTTTTATACAAATATGTATGCACAGGAAAAGATCAAATGGATTATATTTATATGGCTATATATCAAATGAATGTGAAGAAAAACAAATAAATGTAATAAATAAAATGTTACACGAGAGATCAGAGAGATAATATGAAATTAGAGAGCATCTCTGAGTTTCCCTTGTAAATTATTATGCATTAACTAATTCTTAGTGTATTCTCTTACGTATTTAACTAAAGCAAATAAGCAGTTACTTATGTAACTCTGTCAATATACAATTTTTCTTGATTATCTACTTTTTTCCTGGCGTGGCATGGCACTGTCATCATTACTGCTTCTAATATCACTTAAAGTTAATGAAGGAGTGATCATCATCATCATGGCGGTCATCATCGTCATTCGTCATACATTTTAAGTAAACACTATACTAAACTAACGAAACGAAACTATCAGCTACAATTAAAGTAATCACATTCTTTTAATTTGCTCGCTCTCTCTTTATCTCTGTATGCTATGCTGTATGCTGGCCTCTCTAGTGTTTGTACTGTGTACGTTTATATGTTATCATTATAGTACAGTAGTCTTCCATTCCATGAATCCACTTGTCATCAATCAGTAGCGCATGGGTGGAAGTGGTAATCGTCAGTCTACATGAAATGGGTATAAGTGGAAAAAGAGATAATGACTGATAAAATGAAGATATGAAATGAAAGAATGGAGGAAGCCCAATACGTAAATTTTCTCTTTTTGATATAACATGAGTACAGACTACACACACAGACAGATTAAGCGTATAAAGCTTGACTTTTAATAGGTTTAAGTGAAACTAACATGGAAATGGAAATAATAATCAGCCGTATCATATAATCATCACATCAAGCTAAACTACAACATGATGATCGCAACATCATCATGATCGTTGTTGCCATTTTGTGATATAAGTAAAAAATAAAATATACTATACATATTCATCAAAAACCATTTCCATTAACATTTTCATCCCTGACATTTTCTGTATTTTTATATTATATTTTTTGATATAGTAAAGATCTGTGTTGTTTTGTATCAAAGAGACATGCTTTTTTCCTAAATTATATACACAGGCAAAAGACTATAGAGCAAATGGAGACAGAATTTTGCACACACTGACATAAGCCAATAACGACATTATTCCAAACAAGCAAGAGCAGCTGCTTGACTTTGCGTTTTCTGCCAAAATGCCGAAATGCCAACGAAATGAAAGGACAAAATAATCGTCAACGAAAACATATTAGTCTTAACATTCCACGTCAAAAATTCCATTGCACAAAATGTATCACAAGAGAAATAGTAACAGAGATAGTTTCAAATTCTCTGAAAAATTTCATCGCATCGTCACAAAAAGAGAAAACATATGAAACATGGAAGCGAACAGATTTGGCTTGATAATATATATAAAGCTAGAGAATAGAAATGAATGAGTGAAAACATATTACATCGCATTACCGTTCTTCTTTGCTGCTTATGTTTGCTAAAATTGCAAGAAAAATTCCACTAGGCTTCATTTTCATGTTTGAAGGCCAACGAAAATAGGACTGGACGGCGACGCGACGTAAAGTAGGTATGATGTCAACATGATGCGTGTGCACCTTGTATCCATCTGCCCTTTTAAAAAGATGGATTACATACTACTTGTCAACAACATAACACGATAGTTAATTAGGTATAATGATCTCCGACAAGATTGTAACATTTAATTATTTTACACAGAGCATTTTGAGTGAAAAACATTAACCACACCTTGTATAAACATTCATTCCTAATTTGTCTCAAAATCAACTTTTTTCATTCATTTTGCAAGCCTATTTTACTTAAACAAGAGATATATTCATGAATTTGCAAATAATCTAGGAAATGGATTCGATGTATCAATTTACCCCAAACATCCGTCTCATGGTTTTCGTATGCCAAATCAAAATGTCAACTTTTCAGCTTTCTTTCCTGGATCTAACTTTTTATCCATTTTTTTGATGTGAGGAACACGACACATGACACGAATCATCATCGGCACGTATTTATGTCAGTTCCAAAAAACAAGCAATGTAACTCGCAGTCGCAGCCTAAAAGATTATCCAATGACGCAACTAATTTTTAGTTTGTATGAAAGAGGAAACGAAATTTATTTGTTTAATTTGATATTATACTGTTTGCGCACGTTTTTACATGGATAATGTACAAAAAATGAGGACTGTGACAAAAGAAACTATATTATAGTCGGCAATTCCCACGCAAACAAGAAAAAATCAACATGAAAAAGGTTTTACATCATAAAAACAAAGTACATTAACTTTGGAACTAAATTATAGTACGGTACGGGTACATACATAAGTATCAATGCCGATGCATATGATATAGCAATTTAGCAATTGAGTGAATCCTGAGAAAGTAAAATCCGTGTTATATAACGTGAGATTTGTTCATGGAAATAATAGTTTGTCCTGTCCAGTTGAAATAACAAAACAAAAATATAGTTTTAATGCCTTCCTTTTCCACTTTTGCCACGCCTTTTCAAAAAGCATTTTTGTTTGTGTCCTGCTTCCAAACATAATATTTGGAACAAAAAAACATGTTGGTTGATAAAACATTATTTTTAAAAATTAGATTGTTTACAAATTTAAATTCAGAGAATAGAAATATACTTGCATACACTGTCCATACACTTTTATTCTTCAATTTCTCTTTTGATTATGAATCTGAACAGTAACCTAGTTAATTCATTAGTTAATTACAAAACTGACGGCGTCAAATTTTATCAAGCTTTAAAATATTATGTTCATTGTAACACAGTTGACACAGAGCAGGAGCATAAAACATTCCCTGAATTCTTTCCTGCTAAAAGCAGATTAAATGCATAAAATTCCAACTACATACAGACATACTTGACTAGTTGACAAACCAACAATGAACGAAGGTAACAATCCAATCCTAGTCTTCAAATTATACATATTGGCTCTAGCTACCTTCTTTGCGGTAGAATATAATATCAGAAGAATGGTAGTAAAAGATGACAAAATTTTGTTTTCGTCCAGCTACATTACAAAACAATGAAGATAAGGTACTTGCAATGCAAACTTTGCATATATTTTGTACATTGTTTACATTATAAACTGTAAACTTGGTCTAATTTTTTATATCATGCTTACACACGTATCATATCATATTATTACAGTAACTTGCTAATTGATTGACGTGTTGAAGTTTGTGTTTTAACTTTTCTGGCTTTACAAGTCTTCTTTTCGACATGGCTTTAAAATACTGTTTTAATGTAAACAGGATATAGCAATCAATCAATTTCCATTACGCAATTAGACATAAATATGCATACCATTATAAAATTACATGTCATGATGTCGGATCAACAAAAAAACAGAGCTTCTTTTCATGTTGCATTTGGGCATGGTATCGCACTTTCACAATGAACAGGTCTGCAAATGTGCAAATCTCTACTCTTTGCTTTAGTTCTAGGAGAAAACTATCAAAATCATTTTGCTTTTAGCACAAAACCTAAAAACATGTAGCAACGCTATAAATACATAATTCATCAATTTATAGCAGTTTTGTGGTGCTACGACCAAAACATGCACATCACAAAACACACACACACAGGAAAGTTATGAAATATTTTCAGTTTGTCAGCATATTTTTTTTGGCCTACTTACACCCGATTGCCTGTTTGTTTGCTCCTTCTTCATCAAATTAGTGGTACAAGTACATTTAGAAGTAAACAAAGGCACAATTAGTTAGCTTTGTTTGTTATTCTCGTCTTTTCTTGCAAGCTTGCAATTTGCAATGTACCTTGCAGCATTTTGGTGATATATGCAATACAATGTAGAAAATCTCATCTCTTTGATTGTTTTACCAGAGCAGAGAGGAAGACTAAAGGTTAAAACGTTCAATTTAGAAGGTTATTCTCAGAACTCTGAACAACTTTACTTGAGAAGTTTTCTAATGGCTTTTTTGTTCAAACGGTAATTTCACCGAAAACGGTATACATGTTAGAATACATGCCAGCCATGTATTTCCATCTTTTACTACACAGTACTAATGTGGTACCGGTACCCCCAAACATTTCCAAGCTTTACATCAACTGCAATTAGCATAACTATTATGTATGGACGCACTCCTCCGACTTGGACTGCTCTATTTTTGTAATGCAAGAAGTTATAATGATGGAGGAATATAGTTTATTGCAGAAACACTACAAGTAAGCGGTGCAATGCAGATATTTTTGATAAGTATCAAAGTCTGCAGGATGCACTCATTCTTTGCTTTTGTGCATGCAGGCATATATTTCGTAAGTCTACAGCACGTGCAGAGAAGCAGAACCGCAATGCCTCCATCCAAGGTCATCATGATTCCATAATATGCATTGTGTCAACTGTCACCTAACTGACAACTATAAATGAATGCAGTTAAAATATGTGACATCGTAGCAATAAAAAATATCAATGAAGAATGAAGAAATACATATATTGTAATGCTTGTACGAAATACACATGGCGTAATCTATCACATTATTTGCTAGACAGCTTTTTTTGAATGCCCATGAATTCGTAATATTAATGCAAAAATGCTCAATATACAGACCAACATGAAGTCCCGTCCATTTTTCAGGGGAATTGAGTGAGCATAATCCAATCTAAAATTTAGTTCAGAGCCCACCAACTTTGTAACACTTAAAGTAAAATACTTAAAAAGTGTACCGTCACCGTCCACCATTGGAATTTTGTTTGAATTGTTCAATGTGCAAACAAAGAGAAGCCACTCAGTGGTCATTGTTGGATTGCATGATCATGGGTCCAAAACCGAAGCGGTGGATTTCTCATCTGCATTTTATGACATTTGCATTAAAAACTCACCTCGAGTTTGGCTTTGAGCTTCATTTTTGAAGTGGACGTGACACAACTCTGCGTTGCTGCATTACATTTCTTATTTCGCCAACAGCAAAGAAACTCTTTAAAAAAATATTTGTGAGACGCTTAATGTAAAATTATAATTAAAAAAATAAAAACTAGACTTTCAAATAATATTTGATTCAATTCTTGCAAATTTCTCATTTTTTTAAAACCTTGTGACTAAAGTGTGATTAAACTGGAAGAATGGAGAGGAAAAGAAGTTCCGTGAGTAATAAAATAAAGCATGGCATGTCAATTACAGATAATTTTCTATACATTGTTTCTCTTTTTGTTTAAAAAATTGCTCAGATGAGAAAACGGCTTAGTGGAAGCACTGGTGACTTGCATTTAGGGTGTGAAGGAAGGCGAACTTTGTCTTTTCCACACCGGCGGGTTAATTTTAGTCATATGCCCCAAGTGAGGTACGTTATCTTCAAGATAGCGTCTTGAGTCAATGTTACGTTAAATATATTTTAAACTTGGTTAGAAATCACCCTAAATTAAACTAATTTTGTAGGGAGTTCGATGCAACCTTATCTCCAGCATCCGTAGGATTTGGAAGTCGGGAGTGGCTGGTACAGGGAGACGCCTCTCAAATCGCACACGCCAATAGAATGTCTCCCTATGTCAATCAAGCGAACCGCACTAATCAAAACCAACTGGAGTGAGTTTTCCTTCTTAATTATCAATTAATTTTAAGTAGCTGATTTTTTTATGTACAAATCGTTAATATCATATGTACATGTACATACATACATGCTTAAGTTAAAATATTCACTTGTAACTTGTTGATTGGGTGTACATTTTCTAGGGATTTTGACAGTCCAGAGAGGAGTGGAAGGCATATGAGTGTCAGTATGCAGCATATTCCAAGGGACGATGATCACTCCTCCTCAAATGGCCTCATCGAAAATAGTGGATTTGGGGAGTGTCATGATGAGGACTTGTCTTCTACTAGTAGGGCTTCAACACAAGCAAGGTAATTAAGTTGACAATTACAATTTTGCAATTCACAATTGACAATTGCACACAGGATTTTTTTCATTATTCTAAGCAAGTCAGCGATACACTATACAACAATTATATATATTTTTAAAATTATACTAATATTTTCGTCTATTGAAGGGATTTACCCAATTCCCCTCCGACCACCTTCAATTTGGACATTCGCGTAGAAAATATTCCTGCTAGTCAACTTGACTCGGAATTCTTTGGCTTGGATAAAACAATGTGTAGTTTAAACTTTTCAATGAGTCTGTGCCTTGAAAACGTTAGTGGGGCTAGTCAGCAAAGTAGGGAAAGGACAAACTCTTTAGTAAGGGATATGTCATCAGTGCAAGAACTCAGCAGTTTGGGGAATAGTGATACTGGCGATGTTCCTGAGGCTTCCAGTCAAGCTTTGTAAGTATTTTAGAATTCGTGCATAATAATTTTTCATTACATCACACATAATATGTGTCTATCCTCTATACACTGGAAACTTTTGATTTTTACTTTTAAGGGGTATAATGGAACAGTCACAGAATAAGTCCAATTTGTCAATGTCATCACTGGCAAACGAAAGCGTAGCAAGTCATCAGAGTCAGGAAAGGACAAACTCATTAATTCGAGATATGTCATCAGTGGAAGAACTCAGAACGGTGGGGCATTGTAATCCACGTGATCTTCCTGGAACATCTACCCAAGCGTTGTATGTCATTTTAAGAATTATGTGTAAGCTTTGAACGAATTATAAAATTCGTTTATCTAATTCCATAAAAAATATGTTATCATTTCAAAGTGCCATTTTCAAACCATCCCCGTGTACATCGAATCCGACGGTCACTGTAAGAAACACAGAAGTCTTAAGACAACATGATGAAAATCCCAGGCGTAGTCCAATGGTTTTCAAGCCACCCAATCTGGAAGACTTTTTGAATCCATTTGGAGCAATGAAACGATCTTTTCAACCGAAGGAACCTCAGAACAAGTTGTCGTTCGGCAAGTTTGGGGCTTTAAAAACTCCTAAAAGAAATATGATTGCTTCCAGTCTCCCTCCAAGACCACAACAAAATCAAAAAGTCATAATGACCAACGATAATATTGAACAAAGTTCACCTATGCTACCAGCTCCTCTCCTTTCGAAGACCACAAATGATGTTGGCCTTAATTGCACACTTGGCACACGTGACTCCAGGCCTGAAAATGATGAACCGAAATCTCCATCACCAGCCACTGGAAGTTCCACTTCAGACACCCTTTCCACGTTAGTAAAGGCACCAACTCCTTTCGTTGTGGATGCCTGTGAAAATGAAGTGGACGGAGATTGCGAAGGAAGTTATTCGCATTCAGACCTGTCCTCATCTATATCTGACTTGAGTACTCACAATGAAGAAGAGCCAAGCAGTCGCACACTTGGTGCACGTGACTCCAGACCTGCAACTGCCAGTCATGAACCAGTATTGCCAGACACCACCGGAAGTGTGAATGTAGAAACCCCTTCAAATTCCCCCATTGTGAGTTCCCGTGAAAATGATGTCGAAGGAGATTGTGAAGGAAGCTATTCGCATTCGGATATGTCTTCATCCATTTTGGCCGTAAGTACTCACGACGAAGAAGGGTCAAGTGAGCATAGTTCACTAAGTTCTCCACCAAGCAGAGTGTCGGAGTCAGAGGACTTGTTTGAAGACAGTATTGAATTTAACGGGGAAGACGACAGGGGAATTGAGCAAATTGCTTCAAATTCTAGTAGTGATAGTGTCCACACTATAATGAGCGATAAGGATGAAGGTGACAGCAGGGATTCAGCTTTGCATGAAGATGAGATGAATGAAGAAGGGCATGAAGGCGAAAATCAAGATGGGGGAACTGGAGAAACGTTGGGTGAAAGGTTAGAAGAATCGCTTGTGGAGGAAGAGGATGTAGATGAAGAGGAGGATGGTGAAGAGGAGGACGAAGACGGAGAGGAAGGAGAGCAGGGCGAAATTGGAGTCGATGAGGAGGATAACATAGATGAAGTGGGGGTGAAGAAAAATGAAGGGGAAATGGGTACAGAGGTTGAGGTTCGTAATGACGTTTCTCAAAGTGAGTTTAATCCGGTCTTGCAAAATACAGTAATAAATTTGCTTTCATCGTCTTTAAACCAGTCGCAACCCAATACTAGTCACTTCTTTGAAAAGAGCCTTTGGAGTCAGGAGTCAGTGAGAATAGAGAATGAGGGAGGGCTTTCAGATGACGAAGGAAATACGCCAGCAACAGTCTCAATGCGTTCAGATAGTACGGTGTCATCGCAGAGGGATCAAACACTACTAGTCCCATTAGTCGATCAAATCAACGAAAATCATGAAGCAGACGGTGGTAACGAGGTATATTTGCATGCAAGTGTTAGTGAATTTTCTGGATTTGGTAATGAAGTGTTTAAAGACCTTTTAGAAAAGTTAAGTGCGTATTCCGTCGACTCTGATTTGGATATTTTTACAAAATGGGGATTCCTCAGAAGCGTTGAGGACAAGTTATCCAGGTTAACGAGGCCTGAATGGGAGGCACTCTTACAGTTTGGTAGAATTAAGGAATTTATGGGTGATAACTATGTAAAAACGGTAGAGATACGTAGAGAACGGTTTTTGAATCAAGAACCATTGTATCGCTGTGCTGTGAATTTGAGCCGCCCGGACTTTTTCCCAGAGTGGGCTCGAATAAAGAGTAATCCAAATAATCGTACTTGAAGATAAATTTTAATGAGAATAATTTGTGATAGTAATTTCGAAATGGTTTTTTAAAAAGATAACGAATGAAATAAAATACTAAAGCATACTTACTTAGGTGCTTTATTTAAGTCAAAACATTACAAAATATTTTCTGATACTGCTGTATAATTTTATAACATTGCGTGTATGCATTTCTTTTAAAAATTGTGTAACGATCACTCATCCCTGGTTTTCATCATTATCACATCGTATCATAAAGGCAGTACAGAAATATACGCTTTGTTCTCATAAAAGTCATGGATTTTAAACGCTTCACATGTTTTGTACATAGATTAAAATGCGGACGGATGTTTCACAAAAGTATATAGTATACATCAATTTATAATACATAAGTGCACAAAATCATATATTTTATATAAAAAATACACGGAAAATTAAATGGAATGAATGTTACAAAAGTCTTTAAAGTATCTTAATCATACATTAGGGCTCTTAACGTATTCTTCTAAAGTTAAATAAAATGCTTTTCACCGGGTCGTGTGCTTTGGTCTCACAGTTTGGTCGCATACATAATGCACAAGTTACAACTTGTGAATTTATCTTTTCTTTCGCTTTTAAGTAAATAAAAGGTAAAATATAAAACTAAACTACGTTCAATGCAATAAAGTTTGCTTAAAACTGCATTTTTAGGACGGAATGCAACATAAAAGTTAAATAAACTATTTAGTAAACTTGTAAAAACTTAAACGGTATATATGTATGTATCAGTGCATATAAAAGGTATATCGTTGATAGTGCATTCAAAACGATTTTGAATTCGGTTAAATAAATACTGCTCTTCATCCCTCTTAGCTGTCATTTTTAATATCGGTCTTTAGCTGCCAATGCAGTCATTTCGGATTCTCCAGTAGCAAAATAGTTGAGTTCCTGGAAGTCTTGAAGTTTCTTGTGATCCTTGATGTGTGCGTAATTTGCTGCGAGACACATTAGGTAGTGTATCTAAAATTGACAAAAAAATCATCAAAAATTAAATGCACTTGAATTGACTTTTATCGTATTTTTATTATTATCTGAAGACATTGTCTTACCAGACTCAAAATCACAAGTGCGCATGAAACAGTAGCGAGGATGAACATAATTTCAGCCCTTTCCACATAGTCCTTACAGAAAAGTTTGATCTCGTGCGTTTCGCAAACTTTCATATCATCAATGTGTGTGTTTTCCGGAAACAGGAAATCTGCACAAAAACGGATATAAAATGATTTATTGCTGAATTAAGCACTTAATTTCATCTTTAAATTTATTGAGCATATTTAAACTTACGAAATTGCTGAAAATCAATGCAGTTCTCCTTATCATAGGGTTGTTGCTTGTGTGCACAAAGGGACCAAAATATGGAGAAAGTTGCGGTTACAACAACCAGGAAACATAGCATGCCAAGCCAAGCAAGTTGTAAAACGTACGTAATGGCCATAAACTATACATATAAAAACATAAAAGTTGTATAAAATTCTTAATTTCCACTCAATCTAAAAAAAATCTGATAATTTCATCTTCATTTAAAATATTTACCAAGGCACAAGTTATCCTGCCACCCACTCTAGCCTTCCAAGCTTTATAAACAGTTCGTCTAGTTTCCCCCGTCGTAAGACACCCAACAATCAATATCATCAAACCCAGTGCACCCATACATGCCCCAACAATAACAAAAGTTAACTGCACAGGCTCCAGCCATTTCACTTGAAAATGGAAGACATCAGTGAACATCAACCTGGTGAGGGCAACACCCCGATACATTGTACCACAAAACACCCCCACCCCAGCCAGGCACATAATAGTCGCAATCAAAGTTGCGTAAGGGATTCGCGTAATGCAATTCTGACACGCACTCATTTTGGAGATCTCACGAAATACTGGTAAACGCCAAAAAAATGTTTAAAATAAAAATGTAACGGTAAAATTTCCTAATAACTAGTCTCAAAGTCTCAAGTCATTTAAAATCAAGTTAAACTTTAAAAGACACACAAAAATAGTGCTTTAAAATTTAAAAAAAATGCAGCTGCCTTAAAAATTTAATTGTCAGTTAAAGTGCAAACAGTTGTGCGTCACAGCTGACTAACTTTGGCGTACCATTGCATTGAGTCACCAACATTAGTCAACATAATGGTGTCGCAAGCTATTCTAGTGAATGAATCCCATCCCAATGGCCAGTACAGTAAAATGTGAAAGCTTGTCAAATTACTCAAATCCATCTTTGCCGCTCGACACAGAGACGACTTGATGTAAACAAAAATACATGTGTTTTTACCAAATGCATAGCATGTTATGCAAAAAAAGGTGTATGTGCTCAGCTCATATGTTTCTTACGCACTTTTTACGCACGCACGTGAGCAAAAAAGTTCTTGTAAATGAAATGATAGCCAAGTTTTCAACTTTAAGTAAAATTAAACGTGTATTTAGTTAATTATGTTGGAAAGTAGTGGTAAAATGATTTGTAGTAAATTAGTACGAACGAGAATTATTCCATCAATTTGTTTGAAAAGGAGTGTAACTTTAAGTAGCATTAGAACTGGAAAGTCTAGATCCGAGAGGGACCATGAAGGATCTCAATATTCAGCAGAAAAGGAAACTCATTTTGGTTTTGAGACGGTTTCGGAAGCAGAGAAAGCTAAAAAGGGTATTAAATTTAACTTGATGCTGTATTTTCAAACAGTTTGAAATTTGGAAATGTGATGATGGAACTCTTTAGATAAAGTAAATGTTCATTGTTTTTTTCTTACCGGTTTTTGTTTCATTTTTACTGCAGTGAAATCAGTGTTCGAAAATGTAGCTGACCGTTATGATCTTATGAATGATTGTATGAGTGTTGGCGTTCATAGAATATGGAAGGATATATTTGTTCATAGAATCAATCCAGGACCTAACACTAAATTGATTGATGTTGCAGGAGGAACAGGCATGTTTAGTCATAGTCATGAATAATCTTTGTATGTGAAGTATTCCCAGGCTAATTATTTTGAATTGTATTAATTTGTAGGCGACATCGCTTTCCGTTTTCTAAAGTTCCAAAGTCAAAATGGAAAGAGCGATTCATTCATGCCAAAAATGCCAGACCCCCTTGGAATGGAACTACCACCGGACCAATCGGATTCTCCAAATGAGGTGGAAGCGCAGTATCTTAATCAGTCTTTAGGCAATAGTCAAGATAGTCAAGAAACGATTACAAAGGAAGAGACTTTGAGGTAAAAAGAATTTACTGTTAGTCCCTGCTTCTACTTTAAATTATGTAAATCAACCTCAGATTATTAATTTATGTATGTTTGCTTATCATTCATTTAGTCGCTCTGTCTTGGTCAGTGACATAAATCCAAAAATGCTAGAAGTTGGACAAATTAGAGCTAAAAGTGCTCTGAAATCTAGTGAATTGGAACGAATCGACTGGTTGGAAGCTGATGCAGAAAATCTTAGTTCAGTTCCTGATAATACCTTCGATGTTTACACCATCGCATTTGGAATTAGAAATTGTGTTCATGTGGAAAATGTAATTTACATTTCATTACAAAGAAGCAATGCTTGATTTAAAAAAATGAAATAGTGTTTAAGATAAGGAGCATTGAATTTGGTTTGCAGGTTGTACAAGAAGCTTATCGCGTTTTGAAACCTGGTGGGCGATTTATGTGCTTAGAATTTAGCCAAGTGCCGAATTCCATGATTAGATGGTAAGGAGTATTTTAGCTTTTTAACAAATATCAATAGTTATATACATATGGAGAGGTTTTTGTAATCTAGCCATTGGCTATGCATACGAAATACTTCTTTAAATGCACATTTACTGTTTTGAATAGGATTTATGACCAGTATTCTTTCCAAGTGATTCCTGCCATGGGCCAAGTAATAGCTGGAGATTGGGACTCTTATCAGTATCTAGTCGAGAGCATTCGCAAATTTCCTGACCAGGAAACTTTCAAGACCATCATTCAGCAAGCTGGGTTTCGTTTTGTAAAGTACGAAAATTTGTCATTTGGTGTTACTGCCATTCATTCAGGTTACAAGATTTAGTCAGATGATCAAATAAATTAGTGTTTTTCAGTCAACTTATAAAAACTTTATTTCACCTCATTTCACTGTTTGCTCTCAGTATCATTAGTTTTACGTCGTTTTGGCTTTGTCTTTTTCCCCTGATTTAACTCCCGTTTGGATGGTCCTCCATCTCCCTGCGATTTAAAGTTATCTTTACTGCCAGGTCCCCAAAATTTCTCAGGGTTAGTTTGATATCTCAACAATTTGATATTTTGTGACTCTGGCTTCGCATCAGGCCTAATAGTGAAATCAATCTCTTTAACACTTGATTCCCGAGACATGATTTTAAAACCTACTGTGTCTTCTGGCATTGGCTTTGGGTTTGTTTGTAATCTCCAAGCACGTAAAATATCCCACAGCTTTTGATTTGGAATGTTGGTTTTGATCTTGTTCGGCTCTGCATGGGTTAACGAGACTTCATAGCCCATATTCATGATAGCCGATCTATAAAAAAGATCATAAATATTCGTAAATTTATAGTTACACCAAATTTTTAACAAATTTACTTCTAATTAGTGAAGCCCACGCACCTCATTTGCATCATAGGCATACTTGAAGACTTTACAAGGGAGCACAGCTCTGAAATGTCATAATAAAGCGGCTGGTCTTCAAGCTCTTCCGCTGCCAGTCCAATCATTCCCTTTATCGCAAAATGATTTAAATTTTAACTGCATTCAATTTTCAAGTACAACAAAAAAGTTATTTCTTCAAAAGTACTTAAAACTTACCCTTATTCGATCGAATGTTTTTAAATACGTAAAATTTTCGAGTAGCTCTTGATTCATTTTGTCTAAAAACTCTCGATTGTGAATACGACCAGACCAAATGGGGCCAGCGAACTAAAAATGCATAGAAAATGTAATTTTCGTAATTAAAGACATTGAGACATGCGTATAGCGTTTTTAAACTATTAGTACTAGTTAGCACTCACGTGATGAGAAGAATCGCAATTTTCACATTTTTTCGTAACACTTGGTCCTTGTGCAAAGCTGGTATGTCCTTTTCTGACAGCAGCTAGTGGTTGTAGCGTTATGCTTTTACAGCCGGTACATTGGAAGATCATTGCAGTATTCCTTAAAAACACCGATTTTATTATGAAAAATTCTTAATTAATGTGCATATTATGCAATTAAATACGTATCAATGCTATCGCTAAGTACTTACAGTACACTTTGCTTTGCTTTCTTTGCTCCTTTAATGACTTTGAAAATAAGACGAACGTAAAAATCCACACTCAAGGATAATAGTGGAATCGCAACTCGGCCATAACGATTTGCTGTATTTTGCACTGTATGGGCTACAATTCTTAGCGCCTGTAAACGTCAATTAAAAATGACCAGTTTTTCAAGCAATCAATCAAGTAATTTAATGGGGAAAATAGTTTACTATTATGAATAAATCTTACAATTTCATGGCATGCTTTTGATTTTAGGGACATTGAACCATACTTAGCAAAACAAGAATCAGCATGATTTCCTCCAGCTAGCACAGCCATATCAGTTGCAGTCACCAACAAAAGTCCCTCCTCCTCAATGCACTGTGACAAGATAATAAAAATCCAATAAATTAACCTTAAATATTAAATTAACAATTTGTTAAATATTTATCACTGTAAGCATTCGTTAAATACCTGAACTGCAGAGTCCAAAAATTTAGTTGGAGTTCCATAAGGATCTATATCAACTACAGTGGCAGAATTTCTACATTCGTACATTTTCTCACTAAAAGTAAAAATATACCAAATTTCAATCAGTTACAATTTTAAATACCTTAAATGAGGAATTAAAACCGATTAAATATTAAATTATTTAGCGTTACATACGATGCATCAGCAAATGATGGAGTAACGATTCCCTCTACTTGATTAAATATTGAATTCCTTTTGATTGTTTCAACAGCGGACATTGAAAAATCATTGGCAATCACCGACTTTATACCTGTGATCTCCTTAGCATATCGTATAGCTCGAATGCCGGAAGCTGACATGGCCTCCAAAATGGTGGCATCTTTCTATTTAAAAACAATTAAAACACACTTAATATATTTTTGCAGAAACGCCATATTACCAGTACAAATTATGATGATTATATGGATTATGATTACCTTATTCTCTGATTTGAGGAAAGCTTGAATAGCCAGCACACTAAAATGCAAAGCAAAATCATATTTCATTCTTGAGTATTAGCTGTAAGTGTTCATTTAGAATTATGCTTTGTATGTAATTAAATCAAAATACCTAATGTCCCTATTGAACTCCTGAGTTGGATTATAAAAAATGTTGACACCTTTTGGAATCTGAACTTTTCCTTCCTTAATCATTTCAACCGTTTCTTCCGGCACACCACCCCCGCCACCACCGTTAGAATGAGAATCTGAAATATCCATATCCCCTGAGCTAACACCTTTAACCAAAGCCGTTTCCTCTTCCATCGCATCAGCATCAGTGTCTCGTTTAACAGCCCTTGGATCCCCTCCTCCGGTTACCGCAGAAGAACTGAGACTGAGACTATCGCCCGTGACTGCGGACATCACTACTAATTTCCTTTGACGAAAGCTTAAATGTAACACCGTCCTAGTTGCTGAATGTCTACTGGAAAAACTACAATAACAAGTTTCGAAGTGAACGGAGTTTTTCGTTAAAAATAACGCTGGTCTTGATGACACAAGAGAAACTTTGAAAAGCTGCCTGACGCATTTGATGGTACCTTTCATGTCACTCAAGCAGTCTTCCTTGCTGACCAGTTTAAGTTGTACCGTATTCACTGGCGATGTAACTGAAAACTGAACCAACTTTAAACAAAGTTTTTAACTGAGATTTAACTAAATGAAACCTTTTAATTGTGTTAGAATCACAAACACGTGCAAGCAAGCAGATGCATGATGCATTTGCGTTTCAGTTCAGTCAATGCATCTGTTGAAGTAAAGCACACAACAACAAGAGTGTTTTGGTTTTTTGATTGCATATAGGGCAAACTGCTAAGCTTATTGGCTACCTGATAAAGTGTACTTTGTGTACGAAAGATTTCATTGTGAAGTGAATTGCATTTCCGTTCAGTTCTGTCGAAATACTTCCTATTCAGCTGATTCAATTCGCTTTTTGCAATTAATTAAGAAATCGTAAATTATGACATCTTTAGAGTTTACTTTTAAATTGCTTTAGATAATAACTGAATTTGCTGTGAGCTGCGGTGGTGGATATCAATTCTTTCCTGTCAACATCTCATTTTATTGGAACCATTTCCTTTTTTGATTTTGTTCGCATTGGGAACATTATTGCGACTTCTTAACTAACTGCAAGCCATTCAGTACAGGTGTGTAATCAGTAACATTCATTATTTGTT
>JAQFXM010001013.1:0-37511 GCA_034693345.1 Entomobrya multifasciata | reverse complement strand
AAGCGGATGGCACCCACATTCCGCCAAAGTGCCCCAACTCACCACTGGAAAAGGACCCCATGCACATTTGTGACCTCTGTGGCAAAGGACTCTCAATATCATATCAATTGCAGCAACATATTCAACTCGTTCACGAGAAAAGATTTAATTATAAGTGTAATTTATGTGGGAAGAGATATGCGACTAGGACTTCATTGAACAAGCACCAGGTGGCCCTTCATCCGGAGGACCCTTTACCTAAAAAGTTAATTGAAGAAGAGGGACTAGGGACAAGCTTGTGGAGATGTCCAGTGATTGGATGCACTGCTAGATATTTGATGGAACAGAGTGTCAAAACTCATCTAAAAAGAATTCACGGGAAAGATGAGGGTGAACTGGATGCGGGGGCGGCGGGGGTGGTATTTGAAGATCCTTTGTTAAAAGTGACTTGTCCAACTTGTGGGAAAACTTGTCCAAATAGACAGGCCCTTGGAAAACATGAGAAGCGTATGCATGGGAATTTGGAAAGGGATTTTATTTGTGAGATTTGCGGAAAGGGATTTTTGTGTAGGGAGACATTGAAGAAACATGTGGATGGGGTGCATCTGAAAAAGTGGACTTTAAAGGGAAAGGAGTTTAAATGTGAATTATGTGGAAAGGCTTTTAGGGACAGGTCTTTGTTGAAGCAGCATATGGGAGTACATGGGAAAAGGGATATATTTTGTGACCAGTGTGGACACGGATTTACTATGGCCAAATATTTGAAAAAAAAAATATAAAAGTAAGACTAGGTGCGGTGTGGATGCGAAATTGGCGAGGGTTTATAAGAGAAAGGGTGAATAAAATTAAAACATTGATATGTTTGTAATTTATATGTACATACAATTATACATTTCGACTTTTTTACATAGATACTATTGCTTGAGGGGAAAAAATAGAAACGCAGACCTGGAAATGGTCTTCTTTTAGATACCTTAGCATCATTATAATACGACGTATCGCTAAGTTCTATGACAATTATACCGATAAGAATATCTCAAGCCATACACCTAACGTGAAAAAAACCCTTAGAAATCTCCTTTGGAAAGTTTGCTTCCAAAAAGGTGCATAAAAAAGTCCAAGTGTTTCTTCTCGCGTCGATTTTTCATTTTATTAAGTGCATAATATATTATGAGTTTTTATTTCATATTTAAGCTTTAGCTTCCAATTTAAAACATGTATATAATATTTAATTACTTTTTACTTGATCAGCAAGGATAGAAATTTAAATCAAGATGAAAACTGAAGATTTCAAAATTATTGTAACGACATGTTAAGCAAGTGACGTATCATTTGGTAGAATATTTGATAGCGTCTATTTGATAACACAATATATTTTATGCACTGAATCGGCTCACGTATGTATGCACGCACACTTTACTACACTTATTACTTGCGACTTTTCGCAAGTACTAAGAATGGTCTGTCCGTCTGTCCGTCTGTCTGTCTGTCTGTCTGTCTGTCTGTACGCACGATAACTCAAAAACGAATCAAGATTTTTAAAATCTGATTTCACCAATCAATACATATGGGTCCTTGCTTGGATGAGTTCGTTGGTCAGCCAAATCGGTTGACGCAGGTCAAAGTTAGGTCAAAGGTCAAAATTTTTTTAACATGACAATATGGGCTCAAATTCAGTGGACAAGTAGCCCTACTATAGAAACATTGTTATGCAAAGTTTCAGTTGACCTGACCCAACCCCTTTGTCCCCAGAGGGCTCTGAAGGTCACAACTTCAGCATGCTCTCCTATCTAACCCGTTCAATGGTTTTTAATGAAACTTGGCAGGAATACATAACTGACAAAGCCAATCATTATGCATATTTTCTGAGGTCAGGATACTTGACCTAACTTGACCTAGGTCAACTTATTTTCAAAATTTCAAAATAAAACATTCAGTATTATTGCATAGGTGAACACATATAATAAAACTATATGATTTTTTTTAAACATCAGGTCAAAAAATTGACCCATTTTAGCGCCAAAACTACCCAAAGTTTAATTTCTCTACACATAAATTTTTTACCGACATTCAAATCGTGCAAAATCAAAATATTTTTTATTTTTCATGAAATAGCAACAATTTTAACTTGTTTTTGAACTTGTAAGTCGCAAGTACTCTATATCCTGTTGTCAGGTTTATTAACTTGCGACTTCGAAGCAAGTTATACAGGATAGTCTGTCCGTCTGTCCGTCTGTCTGTCTGTCTGTACGCACGATAACTCAAAAACGAATCAAGATTTTCAAAATCTGATTTCACCAATCGATACATATAGGTCCCTGTTTGGATGAGTTCGTTGGTCAGCCAAATCGGTTGACCCAGGTCAAAGTTAGGTCATAGGTCAAAAAATTTCAACATGACAATATGGGCTCAAATTTGGTGGGTAAGTAGCCTTACTATAGAAACATTGTTGTCCAAAGTTTCAGTTGACCTGACCCAACCCCTTCGTCCCCAGAGGGCTTTAAAGGTCACAACTTCAACATGATCTATCTAAACAGTTCAATGGATCTCAATGAAAATTGGCAGGAATATATAACTAACAAAGAAAAAATTTACGCATATTTTGTGAGGTCAGGAAACTTGACCCAACGTGACCTGGGTAGCTCAGAAATCGGGGTCAAAGGTCAATATCAGAACCATGTCATGTGACATATCATTCGAAAGCTTAGGTTTAGTAGATCACGAATAATGGGTCACTTTGGGTCACAGTGATCCCGTATGGTCAGAAATCGGGGTCAAAGTTCAATATCAGACACATGTCATGTGACATATCATTCAAAAGCTCAGGTTGAGTATATCACGAATAATGGGTCACTTTGGGTCACAGTGATCCCATTAGGTCAGAAATCGGGGTCAAAGGTCAATATCAGAACCATTTCATGTGACATATCATTCGAAAGCTCAGGTTGAGTAGATCACGAATAATGGGTCACTTTGGGTCACAACGATCCCATGAGGTCAGAAATCGGGGTCAAAGGTCAATGTCAGAACCATGTCATGTGACATATCACTCGAAAGCTCAGGTTGAGTAGATCCCGAATAATGGGTCACTTAGGGTCACAACGATCCCATGAGGTCAGAAATCGGGGTCAAAGGTCAATGTCAGAACCATGTCATGTGACATATCATTCGTAAGCTCAGGTTGAGTAGATCACGAATAATGGTTCACTTTGGGTCACAGTGATCCCATGAGGTCAGAAATCGGGGTCCAAGGTCAATATCAGACACAGTTCATGTGACATATCATTCGTAAGCTCAGGTTGAGTAGATCACGAATAATGGGTCAAATGATGCCATACGGTCAGAAATCGGGGTCAAAGGGCAATATCAGGCACATTATTGTTTGTGGGTCGGTTGACTCAGGTCAAAGCTAGTTCAAAGGTCAAAAAATTCAACATGACAGCATGGGCTGAAATTTGGGGGGTATGTAGCCCTATCATATAAACATAGTTTCACAAAGTTTCAGTTGACCTGACCCAACCCCTTTGTCCCCAGATAGCTTTAAAGGGCACAACCTCAACATGGTCACCTGTCTTAAGTCCTCAATGGATTTCATTGAAACTTGACAAGACTGCATAACAACCAAATCCAATTATTGTGCATTTTTTTAAGTTCAGGAAACTTGACTTAACGTGACCTGAGTCAACTTATTTCAGATTAAAACATGTTTTATTATCGCATGAATGAACTCATCTATTAAAACTATATCATTCTGCAAAATTTCAGGTCAATATGTTGACCCATTTTAGCGCCAAAACGATTTGTAGTTCTCATTTTTTACAGTGAACACTTTAGCGGCATTCAACTTGTGCAAAAATGGAAACAATTTTATTTCTACTGAAAAAACAATAACTACTTTAACAAATTTTGACCACATTAGTCGCAAGTTCCTTATATCCTGTTGTCAGGTTTATTATTACATGCACACACGAATATTACTACACACATAATAATACAAGAATAATGAAGGAGCCAAATAGATAGAGAGAGAGAGAAAGAGAGAGCATCGCTGTACTTTTCGTTAAAATAGATTGGGATGGAATATTGTATATCTGTAACATACATATATTCATACCTTTTTTCTCATCTTCTTCGTGGGAGGAAGCCAGTCTAAAGCCAAAAACCAAACATGATAATACTTGCATACTTTCACAAAAGTGCCTTCTTCTCTTTACTTACAATGCAACCATTTACTTCATTTTCGTCCATTCGAGTGGTTACACGTCTGTAAGTGTAGTAAAGTACATATATAGTGTAAATCCCGATGTTATGAAGAGATATATCTTTAACTCATTCCACAACACTCACAACACACAACTCCAAGTGACTATCTAGAGTGATCTACAACAACAACAGAGCGTACTACTATTACTCTGCCGTAGTAGTTTGAAATGCGTAGTGCAGCCATATATACGTTTTTCTCAAAAATGAATGCATATTTTTTATATTAACCAAATTTGAGCAGTGAAATATATACGCAAGAAAAACACTTTTTTTCTGTGTGAGAGAAGAAGAGAATACAAGATGCGGTGCAACACAATGACTGATTCAAACATTAACTCAATTCCTCCTTGAGATCATCATAGACCAACAAAAACTACCATATTTTGTTTCTATTATGTACGTTTTTTACAAAAAAACTAAGCTTACGAAAGCTATGTGCACTTGAAATGTACTTTGGTATTCGTATTGCTATGCAAGCAGTAGCACCATCATCATCATCATGATCATCATCTTTACAAACAGAAGACGTTGTTGACTTATATACATACATGAATGAGATGATGATGTAAAAATACATGAAAATGAACAAGACGAGAAAAAAGATCTTATAGTTGTTGTATTTCAGAAATTTCGTCTCTAATAATATTATATTATTATTAGGCCAACATGTATAAAGAGATATGTGTGTTCAGCCCTACACTTCAATGCATCTTTGTATGCACTTTCAGTCTCTGACTTTTTAACTGATGATCAACCTGCATTCTTGAATGCCTTCTGGGACGAGATGCATGTTAAAAGTGGAGAAGACAAGATTACCTTTTCCTGGTGCAACTTTTTGTTATTGTTCTGTAATACGACAGGAGCAAGCAGTTTTTTACCACTATTATTAACATCAGGCAGGGGTTTTCATGTGCGTCTACCTTAATCCAGCATCTGTCACTCTAATTTTAAGAGAAATTCGCTTGCTCCTTTTAAAGATCTACTTTTTCAACAAGACCAATCTTGTTTTTTACATGAGAATAAATTTTTAAAAATCTAAAAATTTGATTATAATAAACATGCGTATAATTTTGTCCCAATGCTTATAGCCAGAGAAAACAAAACCCTCTTAACATTATCGAACTTTTACTCGTCAACATGTTTTGCTCTCAATATTATATAAGCATTAATATATAATGCCAGTACATGTACTTTGCGTATTATTTAGGCACTGGCAAGAACGACAAATGACTTTGAAACAAAGTTCGAAAACAATCGATGGTCAAATATCAATATCAAAAATATCAACGCTAACATATTCAGGAATTTCATTTTCGCGTTGACCTAAGTTTTACACTTGATTCGATGGATGTGTTTTTATTTTAAAAAAATTTAAGCTGGAATACTCACATTTATTTTTATAAATTATTGAGAACAAAAAATAATATTGACAAACAACACTGGAAAACAATGGTCATTCATTGGTTGACAGTTCACTGAGTTCACACTTCCACGGAATTTCTTCGATTCCATTTCCTATCCCTATTTTAACTCACCTTACTGTTTGCTCATTTATAATGCATGTTTATTTTGGAGTACGAATTTTGTGCGTTGTTTCCCATAAGCATGAAAACCAGATGGAATTTTTCAGATGTTTCAAATTTTCATACATTTAAAATGACACGCTCCATATAACTCATCTGTTGTAATCCACATTTTGTAAATAACACATTACGTATTCATATAGGTACATATACATTTTGTTGTATTTTACTTTGCGTACATATATTATGAGAATGAGCCATGCATGCATTCTAATCCCCTATCCATTCGCCTGTAATTTTTATGAGTTTTTAAATTCAGTTATTTTTAGCGAAGGATGAATTCTATCGTCAGCAGGCAGAGAAGATACCTGTATACTGTTTTGTAAACTCGTCATAAATGAGTAAAATAGGTTAAGGCAACCATCAAATTTATTGCAAATTAACAATTTTGTAAGGATCAACTACGTTATCATGTGGTAATTCGAAACTGTATGCGACCGACACCAAACATAGATAGTTGGGAGGTAGCATAAAACTCCCAAAAAAGGAAAAAAAATCATAAATTAAGGATTTGTAAGTCATAATTACCTGAATAAGAAGAAACATTTTTTTATTTCAATCAATTAATGAAATGCAATCGTAATTCGATGAATGCGTTTTCCGGTTTTTATATATGAATTGCAACATGGTTTCATATCTATCAGCCGAACGAACGCATACCGGTGGTGGTGGCATGGATGGTTGATGCATTCATTGCATTGCATTCTCGTGAATGAAGAGTTTTATACAGTTTGTTAGAAAAGTCTAGCTTTTAGTAGAGTAAATAGCATTCCTTTTTACTCTTATAGCATGTAAATATGAGGATAGTAATGATGAAAAATAAGCATTCTCTTTGGCATGTATACAAACACATCACTTCACACACCACCACGACGTGGAGACTGCTGTATGCCACGCATTGTTAACCAAGTGTCAAAACAACACTCAGAACAGCAAGAATTACAGTAAGCACTTCTATAATGCATTTCTTCTATAATCACATGTGTTTATATCAATGAAATTTTATATGTTCATGATCAAAGTGGTATATATATATATTTCATTCCCTTTGCACTCATACAAATTTTTATCTGCATACAAAACTTGCTAGCTGCACGTTGTTTTAACCCGCTTCTTCGTTTTTTTCTCGAGACATGATGGAAAATTATTTTATAATAATAAACTGAAAAAACTTATGGTTCAATTCAATCACTCAATCAATCCTTCAGTTGAAATCAGCGTAACCTGAGGAGTTTTCGCACCATATTATCATATAACCTTTGATCTAGGTTCATCATGTCAAAGTTTCCATAGGTCTCATGTTTTACATGTTGATGAAACACTTCATGACACAAAGAGTACCATAAAAATCATAAGAACCCAAAATAAAATTTTTCGTTTTATATAATTTTGTTCCAAGCAATCAGCATTTTTTCATACTAATTTTATTTTTTACTTAAACATTTGAAAAGTTTCACTCAAGAAAAAACCCAAACAAAAATGATGGATTTCGCAAAATCCAGTTCGAGCATATCCCTGCAATATCCTTATTATATGTCTGAGTTGGTAGTGCCAACTCCTGAAACTCTTACTATCGGTAAAAGTATTAATGCAGAAGTTAAAGGTGGTGCCCAACAAGCGTCTGTTACTTCTTGCAGCGTATGTTCAACAGAGAAAGAGAGTATTGCATCTTTAAAATCCACAGTCGATGGCTCTGGAGAGTTGGTGTTGCAAATTCAGTCTCCTGGAAAGCTTGTAGATTGTCCTTATAAAGCTGCGGGATGCACAGGTGCGTACATCAAACTAAAAGCACATATCTTCCAGTTATTTTTCATCTAGAACTTTTTTGTACAAAGAGGCTTTAGCCTGAACATGTATTTTCTTACGGCCCATTTGAGATTTACTTTTTTGATCATCAGTGGGTAATAGAGTTTGCCATTACAGAGATATCACTATGTATGTAAATTTTCAATTTACAGAAAGGCTTCCCCAAGGCACACTAGCTGAAACGGATCATCATAAGATCTGCCAATACCGTCCTGTTCCTTGTCTAATGCAACATGTTTGCAAACAGCTTGTGCCTTACCACAATTTTCTTTTGCATCATATGCAACATTTTATCTATCCAACTTTTAGCCGTATTCTTAACACTTCCGTCGTTTTCGAGAGAGAGGATTTTGATTGTAATCAACGATGGCAGCCCCGCTGGATGAACTGTTATGAAAAAGATTTTTTCGTGATGATTTCACACAAAATCCCGGGAATGTGGTACTTTTCGGTGTGGATGTTGGGGACGCCTGAGGAAGCTGAGCAGTTTTCTTATGAAATTGAAGTTTGTAAAGGAAACAGTTTTAAAACGGCGAAATTTCCTGTCCTTTCCTTTAGAACAAAGGATGAGGAGTTGGAAAAACAAGGTGTTTGTTTATCTATGACTGATTCCCAAATCAAGAGGCTTTCACAAATCAGAGAAAATATGGTCGGATGTAAGAAATTTTCTTGCAAATTGAGATCTTTTATTGATATAAAATTTATTGATTTTACTTGACTTTGTGCTTTTCTATTTTTTATTTTCTAGCTTTTGATGTGGCTCTGATGATACAAAAAGTTCCTGGTATTTTAAGCCGTCTTCTTTTGATTTGAAAGGACAAGTAATATTCCCGTTCACCTTTCTCTCAAGGCAAGTGACGCAGAAGAAGACCCGTACTGGATTGCTTAGCCATCACATAATAAATACAATCCTACATATTTTAAACTAACATTCATATAATACCTTTTGTAATACATTAAGTAATTCGTCATAATGAGCAATTAAACTCTCAGTATTAAACTGTGAACTATAATTTTTCAAGAAAGCAAAATTTACTATTTACTAGTCTAAATTCCCGTACATGCATATTCCAGAACCGAAAACTATAATTCGTTTTTTACTAGCAAGCATAATATTTTCGTATAATTATTTCATTCTAGCAAGAAATTTGAAATGACGACCTTCTTTTGTTATGAACAAGCTCGAACCGCATTTGGGAGTATTTGTTTTATAAATTGCAAGACGATAGCACACAACCAAAACATTTGCATAATATGTATGCTTGCTACTTGAATGAAAAATATGAACTTGATGAACCCTACTCTACATAGATAAGGTTTTAATTAACTAATATTATACCGTGTCTTATTTATTATGGATCATCCTTCATTAGATAATGATAATATTTTGCTCAAATGAAGGAAATTTCATGCAGCCAGTGAATGACAATAACAAATTAACACGCATGATATCTGATACAGTCATGTTAGAATATTATAAAACAGCAACTCATCTTCGTGTCAATGCATACTAATATTCCCACTGTAAAAATAACCATATACCGTTGACCGTTGTTTTGTTTCAATTCAAGGATCATTGCACGATCTATTTCGCGACAATATATGTTTTGAAATTCTTGTCTCTGTTCATCTAGTAGTTTTAAATTATTTAATTTTGCATGATGATTTGCGGGTGGGCTACAGACTACAAACAAACCCAGCATAAACGTTTAAAAATCTCTATGGTTGGGATTTTCACGCTATCCTCCTCAGCAAAACTAAAAGTCCCCGATGAAAGCGCTCGCTCCGTGGTTGAGATGCCAGTGATTTGTAATAAGCCGAAATATGCCACTATTACGTAATCTAACGATGACTCCTTAAAAACGTCCTAGACAGAGATATGACCGGTCTATAGACACTGTGCTTTACAACTACACATTAGCCAAATAACTGCAAACGTTAGAGTTAAAATTAATTACTAACATTGACTTTATTTTCTCATTTAATTCAGTTCACAAAAATTCACGCAGACTCATGTCCTTCTCTCTCACCAGTCAAATTCACACTAACTCTAAAACTGTGCTTCGCCAGCCAAAGCCCACGAGCACAGCACAAAGACACCAAAGCATTGCCCCAAATTTAAATCTAATACATTCAATCAAAGAAACAAGGGGCAATGTAAAACTACATACATACATAAAAATACTTTCTACACACTAAATTTCTTCCAACAGTATTTTGTTTTAGTGGCTTGGTACCATCTTCTGTTATTTTAAGAATGAAACACGTTGAAACATCTAGAATATTTGAATGGTGGACTTAACTTCTGAGTGGAGACAAATTGTAATTAAAGTCAGGGTTTTTTCTTACTCTGATTTACAAAAGCCAGCGATGGAAGCCAATATTGTAACAGTTTTTGTACCACTGTTTGCAGGAATTGTGTTTTCCAGGCTAGCTTTTACTTCGGAACTGAAATGCGCATCAAGCTACAAAAGAACAGTACGGTGTAAATGATTCATGTTTAAGTAAAATCTAAAGGGTCAAATTTTAATAATTTAGTAGAAACATATTCAACCATCAGCGAACTATTAAACCTTGTAAACTAAGTGCTAAATATCTCGGCTGTTTAAGACATTATTGAACAATAGGTGGCGCAATCTTTATTATGAAGGATTTAAAATTCAACGGTTAAAGAGTATGATGTTTTAATTGTTTCAACAAACAAATTATGACTTCAATCTGGTGAACAAATAAGATATTCGTTCTACATCGAAGTTAATAATGTTAATTGACAGTGATTGTGAACATTTTTATAATAGACTACTGGTTCTCGTACCATGTCAAAATCTGGTAAAACCATTAACTTAAAGACATTACTTACTTATGACATAATGTTTTGGATTTGCCTACATATAATTAAAACGGGTAATGTACAATACATGCACTTTGGTATTGTTAAAATCGAAGGCCTTGATAAATAACAACCGAATAAAGGATAGATTTCGCTAAATAATTACTATAGTTTGAAAGTTTTATTTTCCATGAATATTTCATAGACTTAAGCATAAAAACTTTTTGCTTATAACACATGACACACACCAAAACCGATCCATCATATGCCCGTAGACGTAGCTTTATATGCATAACCATTATGACCCAATGTCAATTTTGTGAAAATTACTCGGTACTCAATACAAAATGAAGTAGCTAGTTTAAGATTTGACGAAACACATAATTAATCAGGTTCTTTCAGAAAAATTAAACAGGTAAACGTGAATATAAACACCGGATAGACCAAAAATTAACAAAAGCCCCACCGGGACACGGCCAATTTCAAATGTATTAAAATTAATACAAATTATGGATATCCACATTCTTCCAAATTGAAGTTTTGAACTTGAATGGTCAATATGCCAAAACATGTTGAGTTTTAGATAATTTTTATACAACAATTGATATAATATAGTAGTATATCTATTTACAAAATAGATATTAATGTACTAACACTCACACATCAGATTTGCAGATAAGATACCCAAGTAAAAGTTGTGAATTGAAAGGTAAACCAGTTCTTTATGAATAAGGGTTATTATATGAATGCCGTCTAAATCGAATTCATGTAACAATGTGGTTTGCCAAACGTATTCTATTACAGTAAATATTTAATCCGAATTTCAGATAGTAATGCAACTAAAAACAATATACTAAACAACTTAAATATTCCAAAACCATAGATGCCACTCCCCCGTAATTTCCCATACAATAAAAGCTTACTGTCCAAAGTGCTTCTCACACGTGCTCATTGAGTGATACAAGATACGCAATGACCTTAGTTTCAATACTTCTAAACTAAAGAGATATCATAGAACAGTCATGTACCATTGGGCAAGGTTTAAAAATGTCTTTCATTAAGCTGCTTTTGATAATAATTTACTTGGACATGGTATTTTCAAATTTGACATATATTTTTGAAAGCAATCCTTTCGAAAAGCAAAACAATTTACTATCTGCTATTAAAACTGCACATAATTTAGAAGCAACTGCATTAAGATCAGTAGAAAACATTGAAGGACTTTCATCAATATTATCGCCATTTGGGACGAATCGCTGTCTATTATGTCTTGACAATTACTTTGGCATAAACTTTCCCAATCTTATATACCCTGTGCTATTAAGAAAACTAGTTCCAACAATTCAACTTCTACAGGACAACACGAAGGAAAAGGCTAAAAGAATATCTTGGTTTCCTGCTACGATGAATCCAGTGAATATATCTGGTAGTCGAATTTCATGTCCAGTGTCTCGAATACTTTCGGGTGTACAACCACATTCTGGTGAAGGAGACTTCTGCAATAAAATTTACATGTATCAATTCATGATTCGTTCTAAGCCGTGGAACTGTCAGGCTCAAATATCTTTATTCCTTCCCATGTATTCCATAACCAAAAATTTCGCTTCAGTTTTTGGATTTACTCCGTTTTTCAAACACGAAATGAAATCACCGCTTCATTCTACAGTACTGCCTTCAACCAGAGCTCTATCAGCAAACATATTTATCACATGCAAACAACTAACAACCAATTACACCACAGATGAATTGGATGACATTTATGTCAATTATAGATTGAATTCAAGAGTATTCGCTTCTGCAAGATCTCTTGAATTGCATGATGTCAATCATGACGTTATCCTTATATTTGAATTTAACCTGTCAGTGATAACTACTTTGACAACAAGAGTTGTTTGCCCAATGTGCTCAAATACATCAAATAGATTTATTGAACTACGTTCGAATACTTTGCCATTATTACAAATGTTTGGATTCTCAAGCCCAACAGAAGAGCTTCCCTGGCGAGTGCAGATGCTAAATGATCAAAATAAAGTTACAGATAGTGTTACAGGTCATATTATTAGGTGTGAGCTAAATGTTAAACCTACTGTAAATTCTCATACGGCAATGGAGGCATTTGCACAGGTTTTTCAAGCAATTATGAAAAATTACACTTATCAAAATAAAAATTTTGACGGTAAACTTTGCAAAAGTGGTAAATTGTCCGATGAAAAGTTGAAGTATAAACCCCTACCGTACTGGCAACTTATAAGATTGGACATTTTACTTACTATAGGATCAATTCCTGGCAAAAAGACTCATCAGTTTTCGTTGGTAACTGAAAATAAGGCTAACAGTCTGCAATTTATTGCGTGTGGAGAACATGTGGGAATGAATTCGTTGTCATTCAGAGAGTTTGTAGATTGGTTTGACGTCTACATCTGGATATCTACAGGTTTAATGGTTGCTGTGGTTGGAGTAATGCTATGGCTTTCTGTAGCTTTCGACGAAAGATACAAGTTGGGTTCTCGTTACTTTGATTTATTGATCGGACTATTGGTTGGACAAAATGATCCATACCAATATACACTTAACCGAATGTCATCACGATTTGTTTTGGGTGGTTTTGGACTTGCAGTTGTTGTATTAAGCAATGCATACAAAAATGATAATATTTACAGAATGGCGTTGCCTAGAAATCCAATATATTTTGAAACATTGAATGAAATTCTTGAAAGGAATTTCACTGTACTAACAAGGTCATCGTGGCTAAATATTTATCCAAGATTCTTACGAATTAAAAATTATTCAAGCATTCAAATTGTCTCAAAACACGCTCATCAAATTCGAGATATATCTGGTAAAATTGTTAATGTTTTGTCCGAAATAGCAGAAATTTATTTTTTTAATGTGTTTTCAGAGGAAACTGATGCAACTTTATTATATGAAAACACGAAATTGCATCCCAATCTTTCTAAAATATTAAAAAATACACTTCTTGAAAACTTCGACTTGAACAACTTAACATGGATCACGGAAAACTGGGACTACTTCTTAAAACACGTACAAAAATTATTCTGGAAAATGAAGAAAACGAACTCGTGGAAGAACTTGTACTATGCAAAAATGTAGCAGTTGTAGTACCATCTCAGAAGCGCAATGAAATAGAGCATAAATTCGTGTCCAAGAGTACGCAAACCAGAAGTAAAAACATTAGGTTGCATATGGGAAAGGAAAGCTTTTTCAAGTCATACACAGTTTTTGGTGTAAGTGGCTGGGTTCCACCCTTAATAATATCAAGGATGAAACAAATCAGTTCATCAGGAATATTAGAGTGGTGGACAAACGTGCTGAGTAAAGAAAAAGGGATGGTGAACCCAGGAAACTTAGTCAAAACCGGATTCCAAAAGCCATCAATGGAAGGAAATATCGTAACGGTTTTTGTTATAGTACTTGTCGGAAATGCAGTAGCAAATATTGTATTTGTGATTGAAATGATATGCATAATTTATTAAAATCGAAAAATCAGAAATTTAGTTGAACCAAACTTTAATTTAACATTAATGTAGTTAGTTAAGAGTTAAATGCTACTTGAAATCTTGGTAGTTGAAAAAGTAAGTTAAATATATAAAATTACCGTTAATTTTCTCATAACAAATAAACTACTTAGGGTTATTTACTGCATTTAAATCGGTTTTTTGTCCTTTGATACGAGCATAACAGTAGTTTTTCTGGAATTTAAAAGATTGTGAGCTGCCTTGTAGCAAACTTTAAAATTGCATGATCTATTTTTTATGTAACCATTGAATAATTGAATGAATTTATGCCATTTATTTCTCTCATGTATTTTTGAAGTATTTAACAATTATACCAACTAAAAGGGAAAAACTTGACAACCTACCTGCTTCTTCGAGAACATGCATTATGTAGACCTTTAAATTATTTTCGATTGTTTTTTTTCAAATTTTTCTTTTCAAAAATTGAATTGGCACAATATTTTGTTTGATGACTATTACTAATTAACGACGTCTCAATCTTTTTGCACAATGCCCATTATATGGGAGAATTATGATTTAACATGGACAAATATTTGTTGTTTTTGTGTCCCTTTCATTGAATGAGTATCATTTACGATAGTTAGTTTAAATGCCAAAGTTTACATTTACCTGAATTATTTAAACTCAATTTATGCAACAACGCTTAAACAAATGGCTAGCTATAGAATACTGCATATCTGCTTTGTAAAATTTGGGCGCATCAATTCAATAAAGTTTTACGTCGTCAAAACAACAAAAAACGGAGTATTTTTATAAAGCCCATATCGGTGAAATTATGGTATCGTTTTCCCCACTACATTGCACTGGTATAAATCAATAAGATTCTACACTGTAATTATTTAGGGATTTGTTTAACGTGTTGACCTTCGTTTCTACATTATTCTTCGGCAGGTCTCCATGCTAACCGTCACAAACAATTAGCATTGCTTTACATGTCTTGAGCATGTTACATACGTTTCATTGAGCTTGATTTGTGGGAAAATAATCAAACAAACATGATTTACCTTCGATTTGTTCTCCTAAGTTTTTGCCTAAAGAGGACTTTTTCGATTTCCACTTTTAAATACGGTTTTGAAAGTAACCCGTTTGACAACGAAAATAGTCTATTAACCACTATCAAAAATGCACACCGTTTGGAAGCAGCTTCACTAAAGTCTGTAGATGAACTTGAAAAATTTTCGTCGATAGTGTCGTTGTTCGGCACCGAAAGGTGCTTGGTATGTGTTGACAACTATTTCGGTAAGGACCTCTCTAATTTAAAATACCCTGTGATTTTACGAAAACTTATTCCATCTATTCAACAATTTCGAGAGAATGGATTTACTCATGCTAAAAAAATATCTTGGTTTCCTGCCACAGTAAAGTCGGTAAATATGTCAAGCAATCATTCATTTTCTTGTCCAGGATCCAAAATTTTGACTGGAGTAGAATCAGGTGGAGATGACTATTGTGTTAAAATATCAGCGTATAAGTTCGTGATTCATTCTAAGTCGTGGAATTGTCTGACTCAAATATCATTATTTCTACCCATGTATTCCATAAACATAAATTTCTCACACGTAGTAGGACATATTCCGTTTTTCAAATACGAATGGAAGTTACCGTTTCACTCTACATTGTTACCTTCAAATAAAGAGTTAAATGTACACTTATTCATCGTAGACAACCAACAATCTAGCTTATATAAGTCCAGTCTAGTTGACGAAATGATAATCATTCGTAGAATAATTGCACAAACCAGTTCAACTCTACATCAGGTCTATCATGATGTTATCGTTATTTTCGAGGTAAAACCTTCACCAAGAAGTAAGTTTGGACAATATGTATCAAGTAGAGTGATTTGCGCAATGTGTCCTGAACGTACATCGCGTCACGTAGAACTACGGCAAAATAATTTGCACCAAATTGGATTTCCCGAATCGTACGAAGGGCTTTTTTGGCAAATAGATCTTATATATGCTAGAGGCGACGTTACAGATAGTGCGATGGATTATTTGGCTCGATGTGAACTTGATATAAAACCAGCTTTGGCCCCACCGTCGTTATTGGAAACATTTGCTCATGTTTTCCAAACAATTATGAAAAATTACACTTATATTGCGGACTATTCAACTCGGCAATTTTGCGAATGCGGCAAATTGGTAAATGTTTCAACCTTTACCTCGCTACATATGCAAAGACTCTATATACAACTTGACGGTAAAACTTACTCTGGTAGAATTCCTTATCAGTTTCCAATGGTTACCGAAAACAAAGCTAATGGCTTGCAATTTATTGCTTGTGGAGAGCATATAGCTATTAGTTCTTTGTCATTTAGAAAGTTTGTTAGTGGATTTGATTTGTTCACCTGGTTATCTACGTGTTTATCAGTTGTTGTTGTTGCAGTATTATTACGAATTTCTGTTGATAATGAGAGAACAAAAAAAGCAAATTTGCGTTACTTTGAAACACTAATTAGTTCTTTGATTGGGCAGAATGACCCATATCAGTGCACACTTTTTCAAATACCTTCTAGATGCTTGTTATGCATGTTTGGACTTGCTGCTGTAGTTTTAAATACTGCATACAAAAACGGCAATATTTATAAAATGGCATTGCCTAGAAATCCAATATATTTGGAAACGTTAAGTGATATTGTGAAACATAACTATACTATTTTTACAAGATCAGCGAAGGTAATTATATTCATAGAATGGTTGCAATTAAGAAACCGTTCCATTATTCCAGTTCGCTTTGCGACAAATCATGACTTTAGTACCAACTATTTTGATATTCAATCTGAGGTTTCCAGTTTACGTCTTGCAACAGGAAATTTGAAACAACAGCACAATACTAGCAGGTCACTGTATAAAATATCAAAACTTCATCCCAAGCTGTTTGATATTTTGAAAAACGCAGCTCAGCAGATAACTGCTTTAAATGAAATAACATGGGATCTTGTGGAAAATCTAAAGCAATTGTTTTGGAAATTTGAACAAAATCTTCTGGTGAAAGAGCTTTTGTCATGCAATAATGTCGCAGTAGTGGTCCCTCTTCAAAAACGAACTGAGCTATTGCAAAAGGCGTTGATTAAGCCTTTGACTAGTAAAAACGCACAGTTAAATCTTGGAAAGGAAACATTTTTAAAATCATTTGCGACATTTAGTTTGAGTGGGTGGGTCCCACCCAATGTTGTTACAAGGATGAAACAAGTTGAGCTTTCTGGAATATTGGAAAGGTGGACATCGCTTTTAACTACACAAAACTTGGAATTGAGTTCTGGAGGCCAAATTGATACCAAATTCCAAAAACCAAATATGAATGGAAATATCGTTACAATTTTTGTTGTTTTAGTGTTAGGAATAACAGTGGCAAGTTTTGTATTGATGATTGAAATATTTGGTAGAGTATCAAAATTTAAGCCAATATTTGGTTTCAAAATTCTATAATATTCAGGTATAACTGATAATTTATAATATGACATACTTTCAACTGTAATATAAATGCGATTAAAAAGCAGTTAGTCAAATGCATGTATGTGTGCATTAAAATTTTTTGATATTAAATAAGAAAATGTAACTTTTTAGGACACATTAAGTTTTAGATGAATTTAAGAACTAAATCTCACATAAATTATAATGGTCAATCAACAATCTTATTTAAGAACAGGAAAAAGTTTGTGTAGATTGATCAAGATTTTTGTTCGAAATTAGGTTTCTTGTAATGAAGTACGTCAATCGAGTCTGTAATCATTTTGGGGATGCATGAGTGTATTCAGAATATATTTTGAACTAGAGTTTTTAGGAAAACATTCGTGTAACCCGATTAGGATTACTCTATTTGAAACTTTTAAGAAATGTAACTTTACTTCCAGTTGTTGTCTATGGAAGTATTATTTAATTTGATATTCGGATATCTCAAAAATGCAAAAATTAATAAGTGCATGTAAAACCTGTTACGGTAATTGTGAAAACAGTCTTGTGCACATGAAATTAGTAGAATTTCCGTCAGTATTTATATTAAAGGGAATTAAAATTATCTAAAGTAGCATTAAATATAATATCAAATGATATTTAAGAAACAGTTTTATTTGTTTAAAAAGCATTTAAAAATTATTTATGTTTTAACTGGAAGCTTATCTGAAATTTGGCAGATATTTGGTTTATAACAAAATAATAAAGTCTATCATAATGTAACATTTTTAAATATCAGTATGTGTTATCTGACATTACGTTCAATAGCATTACTCAGACCAAACCTTTGCAACATGTATATCGCAAATAAACTGGATTTTTGATGCTTTTTACTTCTAGAACCCACCTCTATGCATTCGATTCGATTGGTTTGACAAGATGAGCTACCAAATGCTATGGTATAAGACTTTAAATTGACTGGAGTTTAGTATTTAAAAAATAGTAGTTATAAAGTATACAAGAGAGTTAACATAATTTTCAATTTTCAGCACACACAATTATATAAGTGAGAATTATTATATTAGCAATTTACAAAAGAATAAACCTAATACATTCCTTGTTGGTGAACCTCAAAATAATATCTAACCAACGACATTGACATCTTGCACTAATATTTTCTACTAATTCTTTAATACACTCAAAGCTTTGTACAAATAATGCTTCAAAAGTAAATTATTATTATTTAGGAGTAAAATTTTCACCTTATCAAAACATTTTTTGTGGCAGCTTATTTCAAAACTTTGCTATTTTAAAATAAAATTTTTAGTGGCATTGATTAAGTATGAAACCGTCTGACAAAATAAAGCATATGTTTCAAAACCAATGGTAAATCATTTTCTTTTGAACATAACTGCAGTTAAGTTTCAAGTAGAATTAGATGAGATATTCAACGTTTTACAATATGTTTAACAACGAATGCATTGTAACCTTATAATCACGTCTTCGTGTCATCTTAGATTTTAAACATAAATAGTATTGCTTATAATTAGCGGTTGGCCTGTTGTAAATTGTCCACCCACTTACCGACACGTATGCACACGTGCCCTTTGAGTGAATTCTGATAAATAATGACCTTAGTTTGAACACTTTAATCGTGGTTGGTCCAATGCAAAAGTGGTATCGTATAATAAGTTAAGAAAGGATTTAAAATTAACAAAATGTCGTTTGCACTTTTTCTCGTAGGTACTGAGGTAGGAATGCTTTCCGATCTTAGCATATAATTTGAAGGCTTTCCAGTAGAAACACATACGAGTGCACTATCTGTGTTTAAAAATATCATTTAAATTATTCTGAAAAAATGAAGAAAAGTAAATCGTAGAAGAACTTGTACTCTGCAAAAATGTACGAATTGTAGTACCGCCTCAGCAGTGTAGTAAAATGGAGCATACATTCTTATCTAAAAATAAGTGAAACAGAAATAAAACAATTTATGGCATATAGGAAAAGAAAGCTAGTTCAAATCATACACACTTTTTTATCTAAGTGGCTCAGTTCCATCCTTACTAATATCACAGATGAACAAATCGGTTCATCTGTAATATTGGAGTAGTGTACAAAGCTGCTTAGTAAAGAAAAAGATATAGTGAACTTAAATAAATTAGTCAGCTCCAAATTCCAAAAAATGTTGATGGACGGAAATATTGTAACGGATTTTGTTGTATTACTTCAAGGAAATGTAGTAGCACATATTGTGTTTGTGATTAAAATGATATGCAAGTCTTATGGAATGAAAAATATGAGAAATGTTAGGTAAACCAAAGTACATCAACTGAAAGCATGGCTTATCATGGCAGAATTAAATGACCTCTAATTAGATAGTTTTCATTGTAACAACGATGACAATGTAAATGCAAAAAGTTTATTGAATGAATTAATTCTATGCTAACTCTCCTTTTAATTAAAAAACCTTATGCAAAATTATAATTATTTATAATTGGAATTTTTTAAGTTTATTGAAATTCGTTTTTAGACGTCTACCATAAAATTTCGTGCTAAATGACACAGATGTCTATAAATGCTCGTATCAAATAACTGGCTATTGCCATTAAGAGTAATTTAGTACTTGTTTTATTTAGAAAGGTAATTTTTGGTATTGCATAATAGTTATTATACCAATAAGGTTCTTCGAATGAATACTATTTTGAATTAATTTCATTTATCTAACGTGATAGAAACATGATGGGTTCTTTATTAAAAGTTTTTCATTTATATAATATTACAATCGGACTTCCAACTCTGGGACATTTACAAATAGCCCTCCCAGTAGTTTAAAATATATTAATGTCAGTTTTATCGAAACCAACAATTGCTGTAATTTAAAATGTAATTAGAGGGGTATTACAATTACTCAATGAATTGTATGCACGTGGGGTAAATTATAAGTCTGCTTACCATGCATCGGCCAGCCTCTATTTGAAACGTGCTACCTGTACTGTACTGTCTCTTTAACCGAAGGTTTGAAAATTGAAAAATGATAGTCGAAATGTATTTGAAATATTTCGTTCTTGTAAATTTACATTATAACCTTTGCGTTTCTGCATTAACATATCATTTTGAAAGTGACCCTTTTAATAATTTAAGCATTTTGTTCAATGAAATCCAAAAAGAACACATTTCAGAAGCAGCTTCCTTGGGGCCATTAAAAGAAATCGAAAACCTTGCCTACCTTGTGTCTTTATTTGGGGAAAAACGATGTTTATTAACGTTAGACAATTATTTCAAAATAAATCTACCTAATCTCGAATACCCAGTGATTTTAAGAAGTCTTGTACCATCGTTTCAGCAGCTACGCTGGGATGTAATGACTGAAAAGCCACGTCAAACCATTTCATGGTATCCTGCAACAATGAATTCAGTAAATATATCCGGTGCCCAAATTCCGTGTCCTATGTCTAATATATTGACTGGTGTAAAATCAGCACAAGAAGAATTTTGCTTAAAAATAGACATGAATCAGTTCATAGTTCGTTCTAAGCTTTGGAATTGTCAAACTCAAATTTCATTATTTGTCCCTTTTTATTCTTTAAACAAGCGTTTCTCCAATTTTCTGGGACCAATTCCTTTCTCCAAATTTCAAATATTTTCGCCATTTCATTCCACAATTCTTCCATCTACTAGGGCATTGTCAGCTCACATATATATTGTTCTAAGCCAACAATCAAACTCCCATTTATCAATTCAACATGAAAATACTATTATCACCCGTAACATAGGCGTAAATGCCGGTTTACCTTTACATCTTGTCAATCATGCGATTACAGTTGTATCAAAAGTAATATTACCTTTTCACAGAGGTATTGGCCGTATTTCAAAGATAAAAGTAATATGTGTATTGTGCTTGGAAAGTACATTCCAGGAAACCGAATTAAGTTCTAATTTACCGAAATCATTATATTCGATGGGATTTCCCGAACCAAATCAGCAGCTAGATTGGGCAATAGATTTGCTCTTTGATAAAGGAAAAGTAACGGATAATGTACAGGATCACATGTCTCTGTGCGAGCTGAGTATAAAACCAAATCAAAGAAGTCGTCAAATAATGGCAGCATTTGCGCATGTTTTTCAATCCATAATGAAAAATTATACTTATTACCCAGAGTTCTTAGCTGGGAAACGTTGTGAAAATGGTAAACTGACGCTGTCGATATCGACTCTGAAACATGTGTATTTTCCTATCCAATTTAACAGCAAAGCATACTCTGGTAGAATCCCGTATCAGTTCCCATTGGTTACCGAAAACAAGGTCAATAGCTTACAATTCATTGCCTGTGGAGGTCAAGTGAACATGAATTCCTTGTCTTTTAATGAATTTGTTAGTGGATTTGATTTATATATTTGGACATGCATCGGTGTTTCAGTTGCTGTCGTTGCAGTATTTTTATGGGCTTCTGTATCAAACGACAAAACAAGAAAACCACGTAGTCGATATTTTGAAACATTACTTCGATTACTTATTGGCCAGTATGACGAATACCAATTCACGCTTTCTCGAATATCATCGAGATGTCTGTTAAGTAGTTTTGGACTTGCTGTTGTTGTTATAAATAATGCATACAAAAACGATAACATTTATAGAATGGCATTACCTAGAAACCCAATATATTTGGAAACGTTAGAAGAAATAATTCAAAACAATTTCACTATTTTGACTAGATCATATTTGATGGAATTTCTTCCTGGGTGGTTGCAAACTACAAACTACACAGGTATTCAAATGATGCCAATTTCCCATCATTACGTTTTGGATACTGCATTTAATTACTTTAATATGGAGTCTGAAGTATCCTCTATTTTTACTTCAAATGGTTATGCTGAGGAACCCGATGCAACTAGTTTTTTAATATATCAAAAATCACAGTTTCATTCCAAAATTTTGAAGACTATGAAAGAAACGGTTCGGCAGAGCATTGATTACAAAAACTTAGCTAAATACAGTGTACCCTGGGGTCAAATTTCCGAACCATTGAAAAGGTTGTTTTGGAAAAATGAAGAAGACCTTTTGATAAATGAGCTTAGAATTTGTAATAATGTAGCATTAGTGGTCCCACCACAAAAACGTACTGAAATATACAGTAGAGTTTTGTCCGGGGATTTTAACAAATTTAATTCTCGCCTGCATTTAGGCAAAGAAACATTCTTCAAATCACATACAGTATTTAGTTTAAGCGGCTTGGTACCACCTTTCGTAGTTTTAAGAATAAAACAAGTTGACACGTCTGGAATTTTAGAATGGTGGACGAAACTTCTAAGTACAGATAAGGTGACATTAAATTCAGGTGGCTTTTCTGGCTCAAATTTGCAAAAGCCAACGATGGAAGGACATATTGTAACTGTTTTTGTGCTAATGCTTGCAGGAATTACATTGGCCACTATAGTTTTTATTTCAGAACTGACATGCACAATAGTTTGTAAGATGGAATTTATGCGTAAACGATTCTGTTCGTGTGCGTGATTATTTCCGTGACTTTTTCAATTCACCTTCTTGCCCCGTTAATAACTGTACAAATTGATAATTAAAGAAATGTAATAATCTAAATTGTTAACGTATCGCGACTTTTGAATTATCTGTATTTATTTCATAGATTGCTATTTTTTGTTAAATTTGTAGTATTCGTGCTAAACTAGTGAAAACAAAATTTCATAAATATACACAGGTTATTTAATGTCTGCAGATTATATATAGCTTGTGGTTTATACGACGGATGCAATAACTTGTTCGCCAGTCCCAATGGCATCCAATAGGACATCTCGGTTTAGTTTGTGGAACGTTCTGTAAGGCAATATGAAAAAATAGAACATAAAATTTGTACAATCGAAACTGATCATCTGAGCTCAAACGTTTTTGTATTTCCACTATTCCACACTTAAGACTGTAAAGTTTTAATTACCTCTCCACTACCAGCGGGTTTAATATGGTTAAAATGGTGATGGTGAAAACTGTACACTGTTAGTGTAAAAAGTAGAATCTCTAAGAAGTAACCCAGAAATTTTTGGAGTTTCATTTTTCCTGTTTTATTATTACGTATTATTATATGCTTTCTTGTACACAACTTTGTATCATAAAATCTACCTGATGATCTTGAACCGAGTTATATCATGTTGAATGGGCCACGACAACGTTGACAGTAAACAGTGTTCATATATATGAAGACCATGACTCATGCTTCTAGCATCAGTCTAACAAATAGGTACAACAAAGGAACATTTGGTGACCACACGGTACAACTTGATTTGATATTCGACATTTGGTTTTTAATAATGCTATTTTTGGTACAAATGTTCCGTGACGTAAATAAAAACAAAAAATCCGGAACTACGCTACAAAAAAATATGATATGACGTAGCTCATATTTTCGCGACAGTAATAGCTTATACATATAAAAATGTTTATTGTTGGGCCAGATGTATAATTTGGCTTATTTTTATCTGGCCAAACAATAAATATTTTAAATTTATTTCAATATCAATGCTTATTGTGCAAGTTTGGTTTGTATATCATTTAAATAATTACGATTGATGTGGTGTCATTCATTTTAAGATTTTTGACTGCTACCAACGATGGACCCCATAACGATAAGGCCTGTTGGTTAGTTGGAAGGTCGGTGGTGAGCGCTAATCTAGCACCTTTAATGCCGGAACTAATGCAGGAAGTCAGGTAATGAAAGTTGTAGCTCTTGAGTTGGGTTAAATTTTCATATGCATTGCAGTGTTTAAATTACGCATTTTGAAGCTCAAATTCTTGCATGTGTAATAAGATGAAAATAGTTACCTTGTAAAATGATCATTTTCAGGCTTATATTGCTAGTTACTCTGCGTAACCAATCGAAATCTTGTATAAAAGTTGAAACGGTCATTTTAGGATGTCATTTATGCATATAGGTCATTGGGTTTTCTCAGTATTTGACTTCAAAGGTAACAAATAACTATTGTCGAAACTGTGATCATATTTAACTTTTGTTTTGTTTTAAGTTTGACATCCATATGCTTGACATTATTGGAAACTATTAGTTTTTGGTGGCTACCACACTTCAACTTTTTATAGTTAGGTATTGACAACACAAGTGATATATGTATTTAGTTACATGTTACGTCTGCTGTCATTTAAAAAAGGCTGGAATAATTAATCATAAAACAATTTGATGGCAGAAGAAATAAATTTTATGAAAATTCGTTTGTCATCAGTTTTGTTTGTAAAGGTTACACACAAAACTATTACATTGCTGATTAATATTGTTACTTCGAAGGCATTTGTATTTCATTTGTGGTCTTGTACACATTTTTGTCTCCTATATTTTTTTTGTATCATCCATTAACGGAGATATACACAAACATAAAAAAGGAAGACGTGTGTTTTGTTGGAATAAGGTGGGGAAAACTTATTAAAAATATTAGGTGATTTTTTAAATTTGTTTCAAATAACTTACGAGACAACACCAAGTCGAGCTTATGGTGAGACGTTTTTCGTGTAAACACATTCCTCACAATGCGCAATAAACGTGCAGTTTCGCTAAGTTTGTTGCAGTTTTGTTGAAGAAGGAAAGTGAGTGAGAGGGAAAATTTTAGAAGAATAACAAAACACATATATAAGAAACAAGTGGGTAAAAAACTTTCATTAAATTTTATTAATTAAATTACTGTATCCGCGTAATTAAAGTTCTTTTTTTGTTAAGATTTACAAATTTCTACGACAAATTGAAACATGACGAATGAAAAGAACCAAAAGAGTTTTTTTAGTTTTTTACACAAATTAAAGATAACCACCAGTGGCACAAAAGCATTAGATTCAACAATAAAAAAAGTACGGAAACATAATACATTAACAACTAAAAGACCTACAACATTTTATGTACTTCTTTCATTCTCCAGTTATTTATACTCACATTCATTCTTTGTTTTGTCTCAATTTATGTTCAAAAAATCTCTTAAGTTTAACTATTATACTCTGAATCAAGGTGTAAAGGGCATATAGATAGGTAGCGCAAATAGAGGATACTCTTTTCAAAACAGCAAAAAATTTCTTAGTAACCAGAGAGGTGAATTATATTTCACCCATTTGATGTATGAAAAATTATGTGAGCAAAATGTAGTAGCCATTCTAAAGAAATTATGCTAGCTCGCGTTTACGTAACATAGCAATCTAATGTCCTGCTGTACTATAGTGTACTATGTACATCTGTTTGAGTAAAAAAATTTTAGAACTGTCGAATGTAATGTAATTAAGGACCATTTAACAAAGGAAGCGGTCCCGAGAAAAAAAGTTGTTTATTTTCAATTCTTGCCTCTATTTGCGCAACGTATCTAACCGTGTCATATAAAAAATCCATGGCGATTCTGTCCTGTCTATCCGTTGGTATTGTGAGTACGCTTTGTGTGGGATGTACTTACCACTTTCCACGTACTTTTTTGTCTGGTAATTGGAGAAGCTCTAATTTTCTTTCCAAAATGGTCAAAATGAAATAACATAACATACGAGTACCACAAATGCACAGTGCTAAAAGCACATTGAATCTCTACGTCTCTTTCATTTCTTCTCTGATTTTATATAACTCTCATGAAAGCAAAAAGAGTGAAGAGTGTAATGCCTAAGGGCAAAGTGAGGAGAATGAATTAGTTGTCATAATATTTTTTTAGCTTTTACTTTACTACCACTTTTTAGCTTTTAACTTGTTTCATGAGCATTTGCTCTGGGGAGAAAAATGTTTAAAATGAAGGGGACATGGAATGCTAGTGAAAGATTTCTTATGGTTTCTCAACTACGTCAAAAACATTTATTCCAGCAAAAGGAGCAAAGGCGAAATTCTGGAGAATGTAAACTTCTGGGGCATTATAACCATTTATAGTTCTACAATTTAGTAGGAACTTTCTCTAATCGAAAATTACTAAGTATGGCCTTGTTTTCTTCAATTTACAGCATTCTAAAATAGAAAACAGTAAAAAATATATAATGCATGTCTGAAAATGCGTTCTTAAACAATGTACTGCTCAGATTTATTGAACGTCAAAAGTGCTTGTGGGCTTTTTTCGTACATGACTGATCCCACAAAAAAGCTCTCCAGAGAGAGTGGAACAAGGGGATTTCAATCACGCTGAATATTTCACTATAGTTCTGCTTTTATTTACTTATCTTTTCCTGTGTGAATTGTACAGTGTATAGAAAACAAGTGGAGTAAAATAAAATCATTTTTTGCTGTAAATAAACAATCCGTACAACAGATTGACGTTGCAAAAACTTTACCCTCGCCCACACCTGAGATTATTACCATTAAATTGCTAAAACATTTTAAATATACATCGTACGTTTGTAAGGAAAAAATTATAATTTAGAATTTTTTTACGACTTATATTGTACCTTTGTCTGGAACGTAGATATCCAAAAGGAAGGTATCCTTAGTAGATTCTATGAGTAACTTGCTGCACCCGTCGAGCAGTAAAATTATTTTGATAGTTTATGTGAGTAAAGCCGAGTATATATGTTGCATTTAAGCTTATTTTGAAGTTCATAAGTGTTTAAGTACATAGAAAATAATACCGTTTTACTTTACAACAACCCCCACATTATATTTTAGGTAATTGCCGTTGTTCTAACCGAACCGAAGGCGAGCTTGTAATATTTCACTTGCTCCATCTTATAAATAGTTCTCCACACTCAGCTTTTTTGTTTGTTGTGGTCCAATTGTCTTCTAAATTGTGCTGTAACACAAACTATAATCCCCTCTTTCTCACTATCTAAGAGTTCTCACACTGTTTGTTTGGTAGTTAGGTAAAAAGATGAACACCCAACAGCACTCTTTGTAATAGCAACAGAAAGACTTCGTTTTGGCCGTTTCAAGAAAAAAGAAAGTGCAGTCGGTAGACTCATATCATTTTGAGTTCACTTAAGAAAAAACCTAAATATACAGCAAAGGTATCGTCGTAAGCACGCTGGAGCAGTGTGTCACCATTAGCACAGCTTTTTAAGTGCTGTATTTATTAATGAATACTTTATGTAATTCCGGAGCACTTCAAACGTCTTATAAATTAAGGAAAAACTTCGATTCAAAGAAACTCCGGTCCGGACGTGGAAGATTTTAAGTTAGGCAATAATATTTTATGCTTAAATATACACGTAAGAAGACTACCTTTTGTGTAAAAAGTACATTTAAGTAATTTTTGGTACGACAAGGAATCTGAAGAATTTTTTGAAATTTATTTTTCTGTCAATGCAAATTGACACACAATGGTTTGTGCTACTTCTCGATTAATCTATTTGATGATCCACTTTTGTCCTTAACCTCTTTATTGTTTTGAATGCAGGAGTATTGTTACATTGTCTTGAATGAATACATTTTGACACATTAACTGATCCGGGTAGTTTTAACTGCTCTTAATGTAATGTCATTATTAGACAAACCACTCTTTTAGAAAGGCGTCTGTTTTATCCTTACTCCTCGTTATTCAAGTCATGACCACACATAGCTTTCGCTTCAACCAACAAAGAAAAGAACAAAGTAGGTAAACATACAGAAAAGCTGGGTTAAAGTGGAATATGTGTGTGTGTGCGTTTTGGCTCATAAAGAGCAAAAGCAGCAAGAGAGCTAGAGCAACGCTTAAAAGACGACACAAGAAGTAGCAGACCACACTAGTCACCCTGCACGGATGCTGGAACACTACTGTCTTTCCCCCGAATCGGAGCAAAGTTATAGCCTCTTTTCTCAAACCTTCTACTTTTGCAGCTACTTTACTTTTTCGATAGCTTTTTACAAGATTTCATTACGTTCAAGAATAACTACACTTTGTTTTGTGACTGCCTGCCTGGCTTCGTGTTGTGTTGTGACTACGTTACGTATAATATGAACATGTACTCCAACTCTATGTCTATATTATTCATAGAATAACACACTGTGTAGACAAGAATCATCATCATCATCGCCATCCACCACCGCCACCATCAGACATATAGCCAAACCGTTATAGATGAATACACAAACTCTTGTGTCTCCATTATGCTGATCCCGGTTCCAAATGTCTTAAACATTACTTTTACTTCCATTACTTGACTTAAACAATGTAAGCGAAAAGAGAGGGAGGGAGAGAGAGAAAGATACGACAATTTCAAAAGAATTGGAACATAGTTTGGGCAAACTTTTTACTAAAATGTATATTATGTATGTGAACAATGTTGTTCCAAAGTACATTATTTATATGAGAATCGAATGGGAAATGAAATCAAGTAAGCAACAAAGACGACCACCTTTAAATGACGTTATATCTAACGGAATTGACATTGCATTTTTATATAAACTTGGAACACTGGTCCTGTTGACATGATAAAAAGAGAAAGATGCTACTATGTATTTTGGCAAAACTGATCAGAAAACTGAGGACGCACGCTTTCCCTTTTTATCCAAAGAATGGCAACGGCAACGATAACGTTATTGCTTGTATATAATATGTAGTATATATCCAACAACCAACCACCAGGAGCAAAAAAAACTACCTGTTTCCCCACACTGACTTGTTGGTGTTGTTGATGCCAATAACTTGGTAATGAATTTTAGAACGCTGTGTTGGATGGAGGAGAACAGTTGTAAGTTCTTTTGTACTGAATCTTCTGGTGATGAAGGTTTCCTAAACACACAAAAAACTGTTTTACGCTCTCTATCATCATGTTTCTTTTCATTTCCCTCTCGCGGAGAAAGCGTTTTTACAACATTAATCAATTTGAGAGTCAACCATTTTATTCTAAATTGATTTTATCTATTTAAAGACTAGAGTGGCTTGAAAATTACTGCTACTACAAAATTGCTATTGCCCATGCCCTGGGTACACAAAAGTAACATACCAACTAGCATAGACCAGAAGAAAAGGCGAGGCAGCAGGGCAGGTATGTTTTATGCGGCTATAAAAACTGGATGGGGTAACATGAAGCGAACTTGAAGTCACCATCATCGTTGGCACCGTGGAAGCAAGTGGATTGATTGCAATGATTGCTGAGACTGACATGAAAGATAGGGAGAGAAAGTAAAGCATGTACATAACACACGACAAAAAATATGTCCTTAGGAACATCAATTTAACAGCCAGAAATTGAATCGCAATTGAATAATATTATCGAATCTAAAAGTCTGCCAACCTTGTAGCGTAATAGCGTAACTTTGCCCTCGCCCCTCCTTCCTCTCATTTAAAAGAGCTCTTTCTATTTGGTATACGGAATTCATGATTGTCTATGTGATGCTACAGAGGGTTCGCATTTTTAAAGACCTACTATCTCATCTCGTAATTCAATATGTTATTGAATGTGCCACTCTGCTAAATTATTGCAAAAATCTATGATGACACCTACTTTCAACGTGAGCATCCCTACTACCACCACTACTTTTTTAAAGCTTTCAAGAGTTTTTTTACTAAACAAGTAGAAGAGATGAAATGGCAAGATCGTTGTGAATTTAAAATAAAAAAGTCAATAAATCTGATACATGCGTGTAGTATATTCTGTTTCACTTTTTTATGTAGGTAGAAGTCAAGAAATATTCTTCTTAGCTCATTTACGTAAATTGCAGTTTCGATGATACAGAGACTAAACCAAAAGAAATAAAAACGAAGATATGACTCGCACGACTTAGGCGAGTGGAACAGAGTGAAACTTCACAAGTGTCAAATATTCTAACTTCTAACGAATACCAAATCTTTTTTGAACACTAAAAATGAAAGCTCATCTTGCATTTTTTATAAATGCCAACAAGCACATGTACTGTGCACACGAGCGCACAAGAGTACGGCACCAAAATTGTCAACACCGGGCTACCATAACCATTTTTCTGTTTTCTCTTTAGATCCATTTCATCCATTTTCTTTTGATGTCGAAGGTTCTATCAAAAGCATTCAATTTATTTCTTAAAAATATTGACACTGTCATACATATTATAATGTATGGATGATGATTATAATAGTGACATATAGAATGCTATGTAATATAATATTTAATCCCCTACCTATTTTCAATTTCTGTTTACATCTCTTGGAACATCTTACAGAAAGTTGTAAATTTTAATGAAGTGAATTCCTTATATCGGTTGAGTATCAAATTTTCTGTTTCCTTTGCTCCATTTCCTAATCCACACAGAGAGACCTAAACCTAAAAGTGTGAAAGTCAGGGAATATTATGACTATCCTATAATCACTTAACTAAACCTTTACTGTAGCTGTACTGAAATGTCATTTTAACTAAAAATAGAGCGTTTTGTTTCTATTATGGTATAATTTCATATTTTTCATATATGACATGTAATATAAAATATAATGATCCCTGTATGCGTAACCTTGTTTTTGGTAGGTATCATGTGTGATGCTGTTTTCTTTTAGTAATATGCCAGCAGGCAGTTTTGAGGAAAAGTGCTAGATCTGGTTACAGCCGGATTCTGGTAAAAACAAAGCACCTGAAATCCCTTACCCTTTAAGCAATGTATAAATTTTGCTTTTGCATTCGGGTTTGCTGCTGAGAAACTGATATGTTTATTTTTATATTTATTATATGTATGGTAGGGTAGCTAGTAGGCCTAGTTGCTTAAATATGCCAGTTATACGAAATATCCGTTCACTATTTGCATTCATTTCATTCCGATCTGGACTGTCTGGAAATGGATCTTAATCTTAGAAAAGGTACTCACTTAAGTAATCTGTAAGGAGTCGCATGCACAAGCCACAACTACAACATGTTCCATTTCCACATGTATGCACACACATGTACGTCTGTACGTGGTCACGAAATATTCAACAAGGATCCTCATTCATCATAATCACCAATAGATTGATATATATGTACAATGTACACACTTACTTGGTACAGTGAAATAAATGAATGGGACATGTTGTTGCTATTATTAGTACCAATAGTTTAATGATTTGGTGTCTAGAAATTTAGATCATCTAATAATACTTGACCTCATTTAATTAATTGGGTCCTCTGCTTGAAAATGAAAGTTTTCAGAGATTTGGAACTTTATATAATACGGGAATCTTCTGAAATTTTGATGTAGTTTGAGTTTAGTCAGTCATCTGATCATATCCTTCCAACCTACCACCACAGAGACAATTGTCATCTGCAAGGGGTCATTTTGGTCGCCAGTTGTTTCGTAACTACTTCCAGTAAAGTTCCTAGTTTCTTTTTGTGAAACATAATGAAGGTAAGTTTAAGTTATAAGATAGCAAAAGTTAAATTTTACTGTAAAAGTATTTGTCACAAACTTTAATTTTTTTCATTTTCTCAGGTCGCCCCATTTGTCGGATTCCTTGTGGTTGTTGGTGTTGTTCAAGTAGCTAATGCTAGACCAGTGGGTATGTCGTTGTTATTCTTACTTTGCCTATAGAATTCTCTTTAAATATATCAATTCTTGTATTTCTAACCAAATATTTTAAAAAAATATCCAGTTACTGAATATCGTGAAGTTTACATTGCTATTGAATAAGCCCACTAAAATGCATTTTATATTTGTAATGTTAACAGAACAACCAAAGTCAACAAGGGATGCCAGTGTGTATGTGCTCGGAAGTCTTTATAATGCGGCCGTTTCGCACAACTACTCCAAATCTCAGGCTGCATCCGATAGAAACGAGAGTGAATGGAATAACACTGAGATGCTCAATGGAGTGAACAAGAACCCAGCTCAGGAGGTTGCTCGTAGTAAGTAGCAAAATATAAGCATTTATGTCTAAACTGTTATCTCTGGACTGTGTAATAAAAAAATGAGAGTTTCCTCAATTTAAATAGTTGATCATAATGCAAATTCAAGGGAATTTGTTGTGCAATAATGGCTAAAATTGTGGTTGTAAAAATCCGCCTATGGTGTGGTTTTTGAAGAGTTTGTAGAGATTGCGAAAGGAATATCTTAGGATGATATTTTAAAATGCCTTGTTCTTGTAATCTAGGTGGAGGAGTCCTTATTTACTCAGGTGGTGATGCTGCCAACCTCGCCGTAGCTTACCAGGGATCCGAATCTCAGGCTGCTGAGAACGACCAAAAGTCTGGATACAATAACCAAAATCTTGGAATGGGAGTAGAGGAAGAACAGTCTGAAGAGTTTTCCGAGGAAGAGAGAAAGAAGTAGACGAATAATAACAAAATATTTTGACCGAGAGTAAATTATTTTTTATACCACGCTATTTTTCTATGAATTTTTTTGATAAAATTGAGCGCTTAATTTATATAATAATTGGCAAGTTAATTGAAATGAATAAAACGAAACTTTTATTTTTGTAAGTAATTTTGTTAGTTTCAATATATCATTTTGTAGCAGAACATGAAACAGGAATTTAGCATATATTGCATGTAGAGATGACAAGGTGTGTTATTGACTTCATCTTCATCTGAATTGTGTCTGAATGTTCACACTACTTCACTTGGTGGCATATTGATCATTGCGACTAGAATAGGTTGAGCCTGCTTTTTCCGTAAAACGATTACGCGTATCACATCTGCCAATCCACTTGAATTAATGGACTCCACTTTAGCTTGAAAATTTACTTCCACACTTGGCACCAAGAAAGGAACCTTTATGTTTTACAATCCAAGGCAGCAATCCATAAATACATAAAAGTATCATTCATTAGTCTTACTTGTGCATGGTTGACTTGTTGCCAAAACGTAATGCGATATGACAATTCATTCATTGAGAAATAGTCGGGAAAAGTTGGAAAGACAAAATTAGTGTATATTTTTCAGATTAAAATGAATACATACATGAATTATTGGTGGAGAGACATCATAGAATTTATCATTCCAATGGAAGAATAATGCCAGGTCACTAATTCCAACGGATCCAGCTCCTGATTTTGGTCCAATATTCATCACTCCAATCCTCACAACAAAACTTGGGCCCAGACCAAGAACTTCCGCTGATAGTTTGACAGACTCTTGAATTGGACTCTGTTTCGTGTTGAGTACATGCACTAGCGTTCTTGCCGTGTCTAGTTTCATCCGAAAAGCATCCCTTTGAAATGCTCTGTGCATCACTAAAATCAATAAAACCATCAAAGAGACCCCTTTTTGTATTCATTTTCATTGTAAGAAAACACAAGCCATCATCATTCCTATTTCAGCATCATCAACATTCAACACCTAAACTGATTGTATGTGTGCACGTGTGTAAAAGTCCCTGAAACCTGAAATTCTCTGTTTACGTTCACTAAATGGCAAAGACTTGTGCAAAACTTATCTCTTCTCATTCTATTCATTTCTATTATCATCTTTTTCTCTTGATACATCATTGAATTCACAAAAAGTTGTGGTGGTGGTGTTGAATTGACATACCAATTGAATTTTCCCTTTCCCGCATCGTTTGATCCACGAATAGTTTCGTCTTTTTGGGTATCTGCAACTTTGACAATGCTCCAGCACCCTTTTCTTTCAACTCTGGAGTAAAATCTGCACTCCTTTTCATTATTTTCACGTGAAGGCTTCCACCTTGACAGAAAGACGCAACAAGATAGATACCACATCACAGCGGCAGAGAGTAAAAGGAAAGAACAATAAAATCGTAATGAGGATGAGAGGACTATTTTAGAACAAAAATACATACATTCATGAAAGCTTGTCATAATGATGATGACGGTGACAGTATAAACTCTAAATTAGATTAGCCACTCGAACAATGCAATAACAGAAAAGCGGCAGGGAACAAAGAGGAAATGAAAAGAGTGGTGGTGGTGCCTTTTATTACCTTGAGTAACGCATACAAGACTATTGCATTCTCGACCATATTGACCAAAGTACAGGGCTGAGATTGGCTCATAGAAGTCAATTGTGTCCACACACTCGCCACTCAGTGTGTACAAAGACACCTGACCGTTGTGAAGGCCGACTGCAACCAGCTCAAGATTCTTTTGTCGTAATTGAACTCGATGAAGGCAAGTGATTGGAGCAACCGCTGGAACTGTCCAGATCCGAGTACCCTTATCACTGTAACAATTTATCGTTGCGTCCATCAAAGCGACAAATATGGATGTATCCAAACAGACAACTCCAACTGGAGGTTTGGATAAACTGAGAAGAGGGGAGACCCAGCCCCGACGTCCTATAAGAAGTTGACCTGACCTTGTGGTGCAAGTTAATGTATAATCGATATCGAAGAGACCAGCAGTGGACAGAAAAACAGGGACATCTGTGAGTGTAAGCTTGGCCTGCGGGGAGATTTAATGAGAATGTCAATATCAATTAATAAAAGAAAGATTGTTGATTTTATCTCTAATTAATCAAGTTAAACAGGGTTTTATAGAGACGTATATAAACATAGTGCAATTTCATTTTCATTGTCTTGCAGCAATCAAATGTACAAAAAGCCTTCAAAATTAATACCTCATCGATTGGGGTGAATGTTTCAGGATGAAGTACAAATATTTCGCAATTTTCCGTGCCAATAACCAAACAAGCTAGCGCATCATCTTCATTATGCGATTTACGCAGCGTGCTAAGACAAGTCACGATATTCTTCCTCACTAATGGAGTTCCCTTATGGGCCTCCAAAAATGAATGACGCTCATGCTGCGGAAGGGTTAGCAAGTGTTGGGATTTCAATGTCAACGCCGACATTCCTACTTGTGAGCGGAGATTCTTCAGAAGCTCATATAATGTATCCTCAGAGTCATACTGCAAATTAATTAAGAATGTCATATTAATTTGCAATTTTTCTTAATTTTTATATTATTTAGTCATATTTGTTATTGTCATCTTATTTGCAGAGATGATAATAAAAATGAGCTTTATGACAAAGTGACTGTTTTTCACAGGTGGTAATTGGATTTAACAACAATGCAAAATTATACAACAAGGTAATAATAGTAATAATACTTGGCCCCAAATATCCCTTTCAACGGAATTGACTTGGAGAGGAGGTAGCACTGCGCGGAAGAATGGACGAAGGTTTTTGTAGACATAAATGTACTCCGATGTCCCAACAGTTATGACTATGAAAATATAGCATAAAATAAAGATTGCTTATGAATAATTTGCTAAAACGTTTACCATAATTATTTAGGTGTGAACTATTTGACAAATAAATGGTTAATTAAGTTGACTTGTTCAATTACCAGGTAGTCTTGGGGTGTCATTGTCTATAAACATGGGCGCCACGGAAGTTGGAATGTCTTGCAGTGTCACCTCAGATTGAAGACCTGTGCCTTTATACACCTGAGTTATTTAAGTGTAAAATGAATGTCACATTAAATTGATATTGACGAGAGATGAAATGTTGTTTTCAACAAATACTGACAAGGTCCTTGATCTGATCTGATCTAACCTTTAATTTGGATGGGATTGTCCCTGTTCCAATATCTGCGATGATGAGTCGATAATCCCCATCCCCAACTAAATCAGCGGTGGCTACACAATTTGGAAAGGTGTATATAGTAGCTTGTGTATCGGAAAACGCATCCAGCCACATTTCATGCCTGGAAATGTCAATTTTATGAAAATAAAATACACAATCTTTATTTAGCTCATAGTTGAATGAATGAAAGTAAAGTCATTACTTTTGTGTACTCATGGCCAAATGATGCGATTACTAGAGCTTGATGCAATTACGCTGTATATTTCTGTTATGAAACGACTTAAATGTTAATTCCGGTCAAAGCGGATAAAGAAAGCCTACCACTACAAAATTATCAGATCGCTTACCGCTTAACGGTGTGACAAAACTCAAAGGTCATGTATTGTATTCTTAGTTTACAGAAAATACAATTTAGATACAAAAATCTACTGGCAATTGTTTTTGCTTGATTTTATTAGTAGCACACTCGAGAATGTAAGCACAAACAAATTTAATTTAAATTGTGACTTTAAACCCGAAAAACAGTAAAACGCAAAGAATATGTCAAAACTGGCCTATTATCATATCTCTAACGCTAATGTCTTATACAAATTCGATTAGTACGCAAAATAAGATATATCGTATGTTGTTGTAGCCCATACATCCACAGATACATAATGTAATGTATACATCAAATGAAGTCAACCCAGTTCAGTTGGCCTGACATGGTCTTGTTTGTCCAAAAGGGTTGCCGAGCAATCCCATCGATTACTCTCTAACTCCAGCATGCTACCTACTATGATGGAAATTGACAAAAAGAGAGACAGTGATAAACTATCCTGTGAGCATTGCTTTTCCGTTTTAAAGCTTGCGACTTGCATTTTACACTAATGAATGTCTGCATTGAACTTCAATTAATTTGCCACACTGGAGCATAGAAGCAACGCAAATATGTACGAGTTTTTTAAAAATTAATTACTACAGTAAAAACCAACTTCGAATAAAAAGCGGACAATTAATGACAATTTTAATTCAGTGTTTAAAAGATTTATGAAAATTATTCAAATTACGTATAAATACACGACATGCATTTAACATCCTGCATGTCTCACTTAAATTGGAACAAAACTTAACTGGCTGATTAATTTTCGAACGTCGTTTCAAATGGTATTGTCACCGCATATTTTACTGGTCGAAGCCTGAAGTCTTCTGAGCTTAAGTATAAAAATATTTCATTGAATGTAACAACAGTACGAATGTACATTGAACGAATGTATAACTTCGACGTTTTTGATTTAGTATGTTGTAGCAGATTAATTTACTTTAGCCACAGGTCACTTTAATGCATATTATTTTCTTTCTATCGAGGGAATCGGATTGGGATTCACTAGCCAAGACTACACGTACATAAAACATGCAGGTGATCCCAGATAGTGCATAAAATGTAAAATATTCTTAGACATATATTAAAAATAATTTTCTTCTGTAAAATTTATGAGCCTCGCAAATTTTTGGAATACATTGGAATTTCTTTTTAAAATAACGTATTCGAGTGCGAGTCAAAGTGAGATGCATGCATTTTTTTCTGAATTTATAAAAAGCATCAAATTCAATTTACAATCAGCGTGTAATATTTAATCCTTCGATTTAGGAAAATACCTAAATATCAACCATAATATTACAATTCTTAAGTCCCTACTTAAATAAAAACTAGAAGAATGTAAATTCTGAAAAGAAACTACCGAAAGCGGTGTATGATTAGATGAATATGATATTTGCGATGC
>JAQFXM010001012.1:0-37517 GCA_034693345.1 Entomobrya multifasciata | reverse complement strand
TTATTATGCATATTTTTTGAGGTCAGGAAACTTGACCCAACGTGACCTGGGTCAACTTATTTTTAAAATTTCATGTTAAAACATATTTTATTATAGCATGAATGATCTCATCTATTAAAACTATATCATTTTGCAAAATTTCAGGTCAATATGTTGACCCAATTTAGCGCCAAAACGATCTGAATTTCTGATTTTTTACAAAGCAAACAATTTAGCGGCATTCAACTGCAAAAATGAAAACAATTATTTTGTTTCTGCTGATGTAACAAGAATTATTTTAACTACTTTTAAACACATTAGTCGCAAGTTCCCTATATCCTGTTGTCAGGTTTATTAAGATAACTTAATAGCCTTTCCGGATTAAATATTAATATGCATAATAAAAAAACATACTAATTTTATATTTAATTAAGGTAAAGTTCAAAGGGTTCATAATCTAAAGTATATAATTTGCATAGCTAATATGCATAATGCATACACACCCTTCATTCAAATACTTATGTATGATGATAATGAGAGTGCAGAGGTTTTATTTTAAGTGTTATAACGGCACAAATTAAATTATAATTGAGATTAAGATAGTTAAGGTCATTTTATAATTAGCTTACCGATGCAGACACCCGTTTCTGCTGATTCCGGTTGAGTGGCCTATTCATCCCATTAGTTCTGTTATAGAGACCACAAGCATTACATAAATAATGACCTGTGTCATCCCTTCTCCACAATGGCGTCCCTTTTGTGCCTTTGTTGATTTTGAATTTGAAAAGGACACGTCAAAAAAAGCAAAGTTTTTTTTGGTTGGTATTTTTTACTCAAGTCAATCAAGTCAGTTATTTTTTTGAAAACGTTTTAAAAAATAAATCAGGGAAAGAGAAAAAAATTTGAATTGAAGAAAGAAATTAAAAAAGACACGTGATTTTTTTTGCCAAGAAGAAAGGGATGCAGGTTTTTTTTTGTCCCACTTAAAATTATTGCATATTTTTGTAGTACCACAATTTACGCACTCTTTCGGATCCAAGCCGGAGTAGTAAGCTCCTAAATGGTCATCTGCCCATCCTTGACCTCCGCCACCATGGCCATGTTGGCTGCTACCACCACCACCTTGTTGACTGGTTAGTTGGTTGTGTCCACCACCCCCGCCACCCCCATGTCCTCCGTGATGTGCATAAGCATCTGGTAGTGACCCCGCATAAATATTATAGTGCCCGGCAAGTACTTCCGGTGTCATTGCCGTAAGTTCCGCAATGGATATACCTTGATGATGTACTGGGGATACGGAGGAGCTAGTATACTGATGATGTTGATCAGAGGGATTATGGTGAATCCAGGACTAAAATTTTAATAAAAAATCATCAAAAAAATTAAGCATATATTTTTATGAACGCCCACGCAATATAAAAATATATACCATGTGAGATATGTATAGGTATGTATAATTTTTTATTACATAAAAATCTCTTTTCTTGGTTCATTTAAGATAATCTATAAAAAGTGCTACAGTTTTATGACTTCATTTTAAATGCTTCCTGATCTCATAAAAACAACAATGGTCTCGTCTCTCTCTCTCTTCTGATTTGATTATCTCTGGAAAAAAGTGCATTGTTACTTGGATGAATGGATCTTTTTTATATTGTTATGATTATGATTATTACACTAGTCAAGTTAACTATATAAATATGAACGTGTTCAGTATCTAACCCAAGTACAAATTGCAATATAATTGTGTTCATATGATTATACGATATGTATTTTAACTAAAGTGCCTACATCTTTTAAAAGCCAGTGCAGTGCACTGTACCTTGTATATTTGAGTCACCTTCTTAAGCAAACTTTAAGATTGTGACTTGTTCACATGATAAAAAAATAAAATTTAATATAACATTTTTATATCCAACCATTTTAATTTTGAATGGTAAAAGCATCATCAATTTTCAACACATTCACTTTAAACTTTACTTGGTTCTCGGTCGGGAAAAAACGGAATTTTTTAATACCGTTTTCACAGTTGAGAAAAAGTTCCCAGGCAAAAAATTGATAAGCCTGCACTGAATAAAAGAAGATGACGAATACTAACCGAAAAGATAACAAAAAAAATCAACCCTTTTTTCTCTATACCTAATTGTCATAATACAACAATCATTAAACAATGTGGTATATACATAATACAATACATACCTAATCATAATCATCTTTTTTCTTACAAGCTATACTTTTTTGCCAAGTTCACGCCAAAAATATCCCATTTATTTTCTTCACTGCTTTCTTCCTACCTATCTATCTACCTACCTATCTCTCAACATCATCACCACCTTGTGTACTTTTTTTGTTCAATATTGTTACACTGCAAATTAGCTCTCTGTTCTTCTTCCTTCATATTTCTTCTATCTTATCGGTCATTTTTTTTTTTTGCTCCTTATCATAACTCATATTAAGATAACCACTGGCTTTTTTCCCATTCCAGTTTCTTCTTTGATCCGCACTCCGCACAACTTTAACAGGTCAATATTATATATATTTTTGCGGACAAGTCACTAGTATCTTATGACTTTACATGCTATACAAACAATATGCTACACCACCACTACCACCATTCATTTAACCCTTTCATTCAATTCATGTCATATTCCTTCTCTCACCACTTTACTCATTTCTTTTGAATATACCCATTCCTCATTCTCATTCCCAGGCTTGTAACTTGTAACTATTTTTTTATGTTTTGTAGCATAGCCATAATTTATACATTTCACTAAAAAGTACAAAAAAGTACCATGCTTCAGTCTTTTTTATTGTTCTACCTTTAAAATATTTTTTATATAAAAAAATAAATAAAATGATATTCGGAAACAACAAAAAGATTAGACAACAGAAAAAATGTTCCGTTAGAAGTCCACCACCATCAACCACCACCTGAATTGAATTACTTATTCATGCCCTACAACTTGCTGTACAATATATTTTCTGTCTTCTCATCTTCTTTCAAGTAATGTTATAAAAGGTTAATTAATGTTTTACTGTTTTATTTATAAAAAAGTAATTAATACGCAGACAGACAGTATTGTCCTGTACTCAACAGAACACCCATTCAACCAAGTAGTCTGAACTGAAATAAAGATCAAATCTCAAAACTCAAGTCAGGTAACAACACCAAAATAGATAACAATTCATGCAGTAACATCAAAAGAACAAGGAGATTAAAGAAAGAGAGAAAAGGGTTAAGTGAGAAAAAGTACTTTTAATTTGCATATATTGCACTGAACTGCACTGCAATGTGTAAATTGTCAATAGCTATCAGTTTTTCTTATTTCTCATCCCCTAAAAAACATGGATGGATGAGAGAGTATTAACATTTTAACCGGAAATTGTTTCATTTTTCTTCATCTTATCCATTTTTGCTGCTGCTCTTGTTCGTGATCACGATAAAACAGAGCAGCAGTGTTGATTCAACATTGTCAACTATAATTTTTTTTTATCATATTCAAAAAATTGTAATGAAGATTATATTTAACCCTTTTTTATTATTTTTATGTAAAAAATAAAATAGCTGATATGATTAGTTAAGAGAATATAATACGAATAAAAAAATTGTATAGAAAATCTAACAAGAAAAAGGATCTCAATTAGAAATTCACACCCTCTCTTATTTTTTCTATTTGATATCAAGGTGTACATACACCTGTGTATATGTACATTTATGTGAGAGATTTGCGGGGGTGTAAAAATAAAGTAAATACCGCATAGCTATTTTGCATACATATCTCAAATGGTTTTTTATACTTATTGTAAGATTAGTTTTCAAAGTAATTAAAAAGACGAAACGGATAAAAAAGAGCAATATGGGAAATTGTATTATTAGCACCTTTTATGTATGTATGTATGTATTGTAATCTGTAAAAATATGTATAACAGGTAGAAAAAAAAGATTTTTTTATTTAAAAGAAGTGAGAAAAGTAAGAGAAGAACAAGTGACAGAATAGCAATTAAAATAAAAACCTTTTAATTGTGAGATTCAAATAAAAAAAGATGGGTTTTAAAGATTTGAAAGATTTTTTAAAACCCTTTTTTGCATATTTTTTCTCAAATAAATTATTCTTAGATTGAAAAAATATGCGGCAAGTGACATTTTTTATTACAAATGAACTCCGTTTTGCTTAGATTTTCCAACGAAGGTGCTAAACCGAACAACCTAAGTTGTTCGTGTGTATGTTTAACTGTAAAAAAGTTTTAAACGGCAGGAAATAAAGAAAAAATATAAAAATGTCCTCACTAAATAAAGTGATAAATGATTATAATTGATTTAGTGTATTCCACATCCATTTTTAAAAGCAAAGTAATAAAAAAATTAGATAAAAAGTTAATTTAATTATATTTTTTTTCGAAATAATCTCCATTTACAACTCTACTACTGTACTGTGTATAGAATACAGTAGTACCGTTTTATTTTATAATTTATTGCTAGTAAAATTTAAACTTAGATTATTTATATTTTCTCAATCAAATTTTATTAAATCATTCATTCATTCATATCTGCGATGATTTCCAATGCAAAAAGAAAGAATAAAAATATCTCACATCCTTTTCTAATGACAGGTAATAATTGACACGCTTTATGATTGTGATACGGAATTTTTTTCAGACGGGTAAAAAAAGTAGTTGACATTTTAAAATTAGAAATCAAATAAGTGCTATGTACGTACCTCATTTCTTAGAGCTGCCCCAGAAGCTACTGATGCCGCACCTCCACCCCCGCTTCCGTAGTAATTGCTTAGTTGAGAGTAGACCGCTGCTGAAGTCACCCCAGAGGAGGCAGAGGATGATGCTGAGGACGACGCAGAAGGATTGTGACCTCCGCTTCCACCACCACCCCCACCCATTTGTGGGGAAGGGGTGGATGTAAGATAACTGTAGTATCCTTGCAGCTTGTCCTTGTCAACTGTAAAAGTTTTACGCCGATTAAATATGCTCATAAAATACAAACAATTACACGTAGACATAGATTTCTCGCTGCTATCATCTGAAAATCATGAAAACGGAAAAATGGGCTTTGCGACAGAAATTAGGTTAACTTTTAGATTAAAATTTTCATTATATTAATCTTTTGGATTTTAAACAAAAGTAACAAACTTGCACATTCTTTTAACTTAATTGATGTAAAATATGCGGTCGTGCTTTCTGACAATGGCAAATTCAAACTTAAATTTTAACGCCTTCAATATATTAATACTTGCTTCTAAAATTGTTGAAGCATTCAGATGAGATGAAGCTTGGACGCAAAAGATAGTTATCAAAATGTATATTGAAATATAGTGAAGTTGTAACGAATACATTTGGATGCATGTACTTTGCAATGACTTTCGAGAAAATAGGAAAGGGGTAATATGATAATATGATAAAAATTCTCTACAAATTAATGATGACGCAACTCAAATATCTTGGTAATCAACACGAGACAGTCAAACAGTCACCAAAAATTTTCATTAGTTCATTTTCCTTCTCTTTTTACGACATTATCGAATTTCTCTCTTTTTCTCCTCTGCTCGCATGTGTGTCTCCTCATTAAAAAGCATCAATAAATATAAAAAGGGTTACTTTATATTTTCCCCTTTACTACACCACTCAATATTACTTTATTTTGCGTTGCATAGCTTGACTATTAACTTTCTGATGGTAATAACGTCATCATCTCATCACCCAACATCCATCCCAATAAAAAAGCATCCCAATATTTTTTTATCATTTTACACAAGAAGCTTTTTTTCTCTTTTCTCCCTATCTATCTTTCTAAAAAGTCTCTTTTTTACCTAATGGGCCATAATTTGGTTCAGAGGGATCATCTCCGGCACTTTGGCGACTACTTCCACTACCATAATAGCTACCACCGTCCTGACCATTTTTCCCAACAGATGAAGTGGAAGATCCACCACCACCACTTTGTTGAGACTGAGACTGTTGAGTTGCAGCATTAGAATAGCCTTGTGTCTCCACAAGAATTGAAGAATGACCATCACTTGACACGTACTCCTAAATAAAATAAAAATATACAGACACACTTCATTCATGATCATCAAGTGTACTTTGTATCCTTTTAAAGGCAATTTGATAGCTAAGTCGAGAAAAAAACTTGATTTGATTATTTTACGGCAGCAGCAGCCTTTTTGGTTTTTTATCAGGATCACTTGGTAAAAAATTTGTCGCCTTACAATGTCATGTCATGTCTGATCACTTGAAGGAATGCATGTTCATGAATAAAATTAAAATGTCTACCTGGTGGTGATGATGATGATGATGGTTACTTTTTTGTGGGGCTCCGATAGGTGTAGCATAGCCATAAGGAGGAACACGCGGGGGAGGAGGTGGAGATGCGGTAATGTATTGGGATTGTGTGCTTGAATTTCCATTTGTTGTGGAATTCCCTCCATTACCACCACCGCCGCCACCTTGATTACTATTTATACTGCCATGAGACACGCTTCCATTAGATTGATCATTGGATGGATAAGGTGGTGGGGAATGACTTGGATAAGAGGAACCAGCTTGAGCTGCTCTTTCTCCTGCAGCGGCAATAGCACGGGCAATGTATTCAACGTTTGGATTAGTAGAGTACATGTGTCGGCTTAACTGCTCACTAATATTTCCGGAAGCGGAAGAGGAATATGAAGTTTGATGATGGTTGGTAGTGGTTGTGGTGGAGGCGCTGGTGGTGGAAGTAGAGTGGTGATGATGGTTATTGTTATGATGGCTACTTCCGGTTGAATTGGGATGGCTGGATATGGGGCCCACTCCAACACTTGTGTTAGCCAAGGCAGCAAGCATTGTTAAGCTGTTTAGGGAAGAGGGTGGGGGGAGTTGGGAGGGGTTGTGGATTTGGCTGTTTCGTAGGGTGGATGATGATGAGGAGATTTGATCTTGCAAGGATGGGGTGGAATTGTAAATGCTGCGGAGTTGCTGCTGGTGTTGATGGGGAGGGGTGGAGATTTGGGTTCTTTGGGAGTGGTGGAGGGTGTCCTGGTGCTGGGGGTTGTCGGGGTCTGGTTTTATGTAGGAGTCGACGATGGAGGGGGATGATGATGTGGGTTCGGGTGCGTGGGTGTTTGTAAGGGCACCTGTTTTAAATAATAAGTAAACACATTAAATTGTATTTTCATTTTAGAAACGTTTTTTGGGGAGAAAGTTTGAAGATTGAGACATATCTTGAAAATATATTTTAAAAGAGAAACATGCAATATGCTATGCAATAAATTCCTGCGAAGGTCGGAAAGTGAAAAAAGGAGACATTTGACAGATATGTTAGAAAAGATAGTCCTTTTGGTGGTGTAAAAAAGGTGTGTTCTTTCAATGTTCCCTGTTGTGTGAAATGAGATAAATATTATGTAATGCTGCTGTATGTACAAAAATGTTATTCCAGTTGACGCCAGAAAGGAATTTCATTCATAAAAATGCCTAAGAGTCAAATTGTCTCAATAAAAATTATTCTTAAAAAACGCTGCAATTTTATAATGCTCCACCCTATTGGAATTTTTGAAGAATTTTATTTAAAATCCTCCTCATCTGTATTTTAAAATTCTTGGCAAAATGGTGCATGGTATGGTATTTTATATGGTAAATAGAAATATGCATGGTAATGTAATGTCATCATGGCTGTCACGTGAGGTGACTTTTTTGTCACTTGGTTTGCTGGTATGGGACGTGACGTGTGTGATCTTATGAAATGTGAATGAAATGCGTTTGCATACCAAAGTAGAAAGCGTTTACGACACAGCACCAAAAAAATATGTGAGAGACTTGGATAGAGAGAGAGACTGTCTCCACATTTTTGTCTTGAAGAAGACGGCAGAACTTTTGATAAGCGAGTCTCAGTGTCGTCGTCTTATTGACTAACGTTTTTTTCTAGATGACTTCTTTGAGATTTTCATTTTACTGTACACATACGAAATACAAACATGACGGGAGGGTGGACCACGAATCTACATAGTTGCATTAATGTAATAGCTTTACTATTTCTTAAAAGTAACCCCAAAATTATGCAAAACTAAAATATAAACAATTAAACCAATAACTGATTTTAATTTGTCCCTAGTTTCTTCATTCATACAACCCATTTACCCTCAAAAAATACAATTTTTTGCATACCTACACATTTTACCAAAAATATCAACCAATTTTACCAATACCACTACCATCGTCATCAATATCAAAATCAACATCAAATCAATACAAAATGATGAAAGCTTTTCTGAGTACTTGTCCATGTCCAAAATGGACAAAAAAGGTTTGTCATGTTTTTTTCTCTTCTCCTTTCTTTCTTTCGCATTGACATGACTTAACATCCAACCATTCAATCCACCAAAATATTACAATCATTCACTCACACGCACTCTTTCTCGAAAAAAAACTCTGCAATCCCATCAATAAATCCCATTATTCCCTTCCTACCTTCCCAAGTGCCAACCGTCACCAGTCACCATCATCATTTTTTTCTCTTGGGTGGCTAGATATTTTTTCTAACTTGCCTCTAAAAAACTTTTTAGACCTGCCTGATCAATGACCATGATCACTTTCATCATTATTTACTAAATTGCTACCTAAAATATATTATACCTGTCTACAGCCTAAACCACCATTCATCTTGATCACATCACTGGAAAAAATATATTATATTGAATGTTGACTGCATGCCAAAAACCACATTTTTTTCTACTTTACTCTCATGTCTTAATATTTTCATCAGGTTTTTTTAGTGGGAGTAACCACAAAACCAGCTCGTTTCTCTACCAAATTGACCAACGTTTTGAAGAAAAAAATATCCATTTCATCTAATGAACCATACTATTACCATAAACATAAGCCATTCTTTGAAATTTTCTACTCAATGAACAAAAAGTGTTTTTCAGCCTGTCAATGTCAAACCTTTTAGTTGAAAGTACTACAAAAAAAAGGCTAAATCCAATGACTTGATTTGTTAGTTTAGTTGAAAATGTGTGTAAATTTCTTTACACTTCATCTGTCTCCCAATTTATTTTTTTGAAAGAGAAGCTTTTACTTCTTTGGTGGCTTGGCTTGGTTGGATTTCGAAATAAATGTAAAAAAACTGGTCCCATTAGTACATTTGTTATGTTATGTACATATACCATGTTTTCTTTCTCTCTCTTCTTCCAACTCATTTATTTTTCAAACCAAGTAAAATGGGTAGAGCCTGCGTTGAGAAATTTTAATGTAAAATGTAGGGCTTGTAATGTAATAAAAGCTGACTCCAAAATTCAATTTATTTTTTTCGTCATCTTCAGAAAAGTTGACGTTGACAAGCACATTAGCTGCCAGATGAGGTGAGAAGATAGGCTTATAAAAAAGTACTAGAGAAAAAAGATCAAAAAAAACAAATGTTACAAAAGAAAGGAAAACAAGTTGCTATAAAGTACTGACCTTTTCAAGACAAATTCGGTAAATGCACGGGACGTCTTCTCCTTGTTATTCGAAAAACTTATACCGCTAATATAATTTGCTGTATGTTACAAAATGTTAGTCTGAATGCCTTCCAGGTTTCTACAGTGAGAGGCATGTAAAAATAACCAAGATACTTGAATATAACATTCGACCATAATTACAAACTTTTGGTTATTTCCATGGGATGCTCACGACGACGACGAAGATCATGATCACAAGCGAGGAGCAAGGAAGAAGAGCCAGGTCTGTGGCCGCTTCCTTCCTTCCTTATACCTATACATTCCGTTGCAAATTATACGATAGTGGCACACTAATGAATCTGAATGTATGTAAAGACACAAATGCAAAAAAGGGGATGCAACCTGACCTCGACTTCTATACTGCTTTTATGAATAACGATAAAAAGTCATTGGCAAAGTTGAAGGAATACGTGGATGAAGTTGGTGCCAAAGATGCGTACGTTTGTGGACTGGCTTATGATGTTTGCGTGGGTGCCACAGCACTGGATTCGATTTGCTTGGAATGTCGTTCCAATTTGGTGAAGGATGCTTCTCGTGGAGTTTACAAGGAAGACATTGAGAAAATTAAACGGGATGTGGTTCAGGCGAACGGTGTGACTGTTCAATCAGATCACGTAGAGGCAATGGTGGAGTTCAGTCTTTAAGATTCATCTGTATTTATTAACAAAGCTAAAAATCGATGAACAAAGCTAAATAAAAATGGTGTTTTTAGAAGAAGGAAAGAAATAAGGATAAACTGGTATAAAAATACAAAATTTCCATTTTAAAATATCCAGTACCGACTTTTTCAAATGTTCTTTATCGCATGAATGTATGTTACAAGTGATAAGTCTTAAAACCCCATCCTTCAACCCCCCACCTCAAAACCCTCCATATCCACACATCTAACTCCCCTTTTCTCCTCTGTCTTCATTACGCATGGAGCATTCTTACGTTCGCTTGTGATCATGATCTTCGTCGTCGTCGTGAGCATCCCATGGAAATAACCAAAAGTTTGTAATTATGGTCGAATGTTATATTCAAGTATCTTGGTTATTTTTACATGCCTCTCACTGTAGAAACCTGGAAGGCATTCAGACTAACATTTTGTAACATACAGCAAATTATATTAGCGGTATAAGTTTTTCGAATAACAAGGAGAAGACGTCCCGTGCATTTACCGAATTTGTCTTGAAAAGTACAGTATATTAGTTATGCAGCAGGGAAAAGTTTGTACCGCTTCTAATGCAATTTGAGAAATCAAAACTAGAACTATACATACTTACCACTTTGGCTTTGTTATTCTAATTTATCATCGTGAAATCACTATCCTGAATAAAGAATGAAATTAAACGCTTTCATGTATGTGAATAATATTTTATGACAATGTAACAAGAGCCTTGTAAAACAATACAATTTATTGGATTTTGAGCCCATTCTGTAATACCACAAAAGCAAGTATAAACAATGAAAAAATGGATCAGCGTATTTTTTTTGGCAAGCTGTATGTGCAGCCGAAGCCAAGTGCTATTCCAGCCCTAACAAATATCTACACGGTAATTTATCAAAAACACGACAGAGGTGAGTCGAATGACATACATAAATTTTACTCAGAATTCAATATAAAAGCATTTGTGATGTAAAATAATACCTGGTAATCCTCCAGTTGCTCTTCAGTGAAAGTGACGATTTTGTTTCCCATGTTTATAACCGAGATGGCTAGAGAAGTAGCTTTTGGTTGTGTAATAAAGTTAAATAATATTACCTTTCTTTCTCTATAGTCTTTTGTCAGCTATTTTATATCAGACTTGAAATATGAATATGCTAAATAACTTAATGGAAGAGCTTTGTGCTGTATACTTATTGATGTAAGCATGTATTTCAGAATTATCATCATCGCCTATTATTTTCTGGCTTTCATTTCATTTTCCTACTACTATATCCCTACTGTAAAACAACACGTGCACAAATACGGCGTATAGTTTTAAGCCTTCCTTTTAAATGAAAATATGAGATCACTTTTTACATTGTTCTTCGTTTTGCCAACGAGAAATATAGCATGTAAAAGCTAAACTTTTCGCTTTTGTAACAGAAGCCGTATCAACGCTGAGAAATAGTTTGCCATGAATTGCATTATTGTATTGTGAAATTGTTGCGGATCTTGGGTTGAGAGATTCATAAAAGAGAAAAATCACAGCAGCACATTCACAACAACACAAAGTATTTCCCTGGAGCAACAGTTTCTTGAAAACAAAAGAAAATATCTTTTGATGTTACTCTTTTGTTCTGGAGACAAGAGAGTCTGTAGAAAAACCCACCTTTGATACGTGTTTTTAACTAAAAAACTTCATATCTTCAATATATTTTCTATAATGAGTGTACATACATAGTTTAAATACATATAAATATATGTTATTCAGAGTTCACTATGAAAAATACACACGCTTTCTCCTTCACTTCATTCTCTTTTGACAGTAACGCCAATGAGCTGCAAGAAGATTTTTTCCACCAAAGAAAAATAGACAACATTGGCTTTGTCTGTGTACTAGAATCCAGCCAGAGACACCGCTTTGTTTGTTGCAAAGGTACTCAATCTTCAATCTCAAGTTTATTCAAGGAACTAAAACCTCATCACAAACAAACATCAAGAATAACGGCTATACAAACATTTTATGGATGTATGTAAGCATTATATATTTTACAAAGTTGAGCTAGCAAATAACTATAAACTATATACATTAGTAAGAAACACAAACATAACACTTCACGGATGAATGGATTAAAAATATATATCTTGGCTCACGTCTAACAACTACACCATTCCCCGCCCACGCTTTTATTTATCTGCAAAGAAGATGAATAGAGTGATATTATTTAAAGCATGGAGATAATAAGAAGAAAAATGAAGTTCCCAAACAGGCTATCGTTTAAATACCATTGTTCAACAAAATACTCTAGAGTGAAATAAGAAGTCTAATTCTCTAGAGTTCATTATTATTTCATTGTAAAAATGAGGATTCTATAAATTCTATAATTTCAGCAATTTTCATTGAATACACCTAAGTATTGAACGCAATTAAAGTATTTCTTCAAGCATGAGGAATAGATCAATTTATTTTTCTGACGAAGTAAGTAGATATTTAAAACACTCTTGCTCAAGAATGCCTCTGAACAAGATAAACAAAGACTTATGACTATGACAAGTAATCCTTATGTTTACATAGGTCGTACGATATACCTTTAAGTAATTCTATCAAGACAAGAAATGCGATTCTCCTAAATATCTTTGTAACTTTGTACCTCTTCACGTGAAAAACACTTCAAATAAGTTTATATGCTATTTTTGCCAGCTTGTTTGTCTACTTTGTTATACGTCTTTTTCTTTTGTTAATTCAACTTTGATACTTTCTTACCCTCCTTTTAGCCTTGAGGATAAATTTGTTGACTGCATAACCAGCTTAAAATATATTACGTATTAGGAGAAAGAGGTATGACCACGATGATGATGTTGATGAAAACAACGACGAAATTGCGAGAGAAAAGTGGAGTGAGTGGTGAGGTTAAAAGAGCTTAAACCAAACAACTAAAAGTGTACTATGAAATGAAGCAACGGCAAACATCAACCAGATTGAGCCGGAAGTAGTGTTTTCTCTCGTTTTCACCCGTTTATACTGTTACCTTCATGGTATGACGACGACTTTTGGAAAGGTGAAAGTAGGACTGGTATGATGAAGCAACGGCATAGAAGCAAAAGACGATGATGCAGCTTTGAAGTCAGTGGCCAGTAGATAAAAATGTTGTATGAATAGACACTATTGTAATATCTTTAGTTCAGTATATTTTCAGTTGATCTCGATTTTCTCTTTTTCTGATGATGATAATAATACAGCTTATCCTTCCTTTTTGTGTATGTTCATGCGTGTGCAAAACCTCAAAAGCCGCTAATGCATTTATGGAAGTAGAAAGCAAAAGTAGTAAACCCAAAAGACGGCTACAAAGAGGATGTGGACGTGGCAAACGGCCATATTTTAGTATCGTAAAAAGCATATCAAGAGATAGCATATATGTATATCTAGTTAGTGCAATCCGCCCAAAGGTAATATAGTTAAGCTGTTGTAATGTGTAGAAAATGTGACAAGGGGCAATATATTAGTTGATTTATACATGTGTGTGGATCTTCAATTGTGCAACGCTATCATCGGGGATGTTCATCGTTTTCTCGTATAAACTTCATCATGATATCTTGGAAAAATCTATCTAGTATATAAACTTTGAACTATTTTTGCTTTCACAATGGACTTAAAATAATTTGTAATTATAGCATCTCGCTCATTTGTAGATCTGGAAATATGGCTTAAAATTCAACATAAATTCAAGCTGGACTTTGAATTAGATTAGTAAACTTTCCTGAATATTTAATTCAGAACTACTGTATTTTAAATCTGAAAGCGTTGCTTCCAACGGCCCAACTAGTAATATTACATTATACGGCGAAAGGTTTATTGCAAAAGAATAAGTTTGTTTGGTCCATTGATACATGTAGGCATCTCAGTATGAATATAAAGATCGTAAAGAGGTGAAAACGGGGAAAGCTTGTTAAGATGGAAGATATGTATGACATGAATAGATGATCATCACTGCACGTCTGTCTCTTTGTCGGTTCAATCTCATGCAGGTTTCGTGTGTAACGGGTATTATTACTTTAAATGCTAACAGGAAGAAAGTATAAATATAGGCATTAAATTGGCTAGATAGAATGTAGACACGATATTCCATATTATTCCATTTTTATTGCAACCCCACCCAATCATCTAGAGATCATGCGCTTGTTATTTTGCAGTTTCGGGATTTTCTGATGTTTTGCGTTGTTAGACGGATCATTAAAGGATATGTCTAGCCTAACTTTATGGATTTGGGAGGCATTAGACAGATTAGCAAAATATTTGGGAGTTTTATAGATGCGATGGTGGTAGTATTGGTAGTATGGTGCTATAAGAGGGTGTAAGCGTCATTGACTCGTGTAAGGTTTTCAGAAAAGTTTGCATTTGTGGCGAATCGAAAGCACGTGTTGGTAAAATTGGAAGATAATGACTACATTTATAATGGTAGTTTTATAATGGAACATGGACGCAATAAGTTGGTTCGTTTTAAGTCATTTCAGTTCAGTTCAGTCAGTCAGTTCGCACAATACAGTTGCAGGGCATGGTCGGTAAAAGACAATTCGTTCGTTTTTCAAATCCTGTCTGCAGCGTAATGCATAATAATTAGAAAAATTCTAATATTCATGAATTGTTCCTATACACAGCGCATTTCTTGTTGTTTAGTTTTGATCAAAATTGCTGTAAGGTGTTTAGTTTGGGTAAACTTACATTCGCGTTCGTATTCTGCTGTAAATGTTTTCGTAATTTTTTGTAAGTAACTGCACGGGAGTATGCAAATAGCAATGAGAGAGATTTTTTATACTAATTATACTTTTTATGATGATGCATTTTTATTCTAAGCTTGTATTTCATTTATTATACAAAAGCATTGCGACATTCATTAAAACACTATAATTAAATCCTTACTGTATATAAACTTTAAACATATTACAAGAATGTACTTATATTTATACTTATTTAATATTAATAACAATGGTTATACATTTATATTCATACAGTTTCATGATTTTTAAATTATATAGAACCATTTTGCAACACCATATTCCTTCATCAGCATTATTTTCCATACCATGTATTGATTACAAGAAGATGTGACACAGTTACAGTTTAAAAATGAGACGACCATTCTTAAGACACAAACAAATCAATTTAAGTCATACAAACTGTCATCTTTTCTCACGTATAAAATACAAAACTGTCTTAAAATGTTTAACAATTTCGTTCCTAATTAAGATTTGAAATATATGATGCAGAGCTGTCATTCGTCATCTCATATCAGATAAATATTGGCATCTTTTGTGATTATTTCCGGTTGCATTTTGTGATAACAATTTTCAAGCGATAGATTCATATTTTTTTCTCTTCATTTATTGTTGTATATTTGTAATAACAGTGTGCGATGTAAAAAGACTAAAATGTTGACAATTTGATAATTATCGTTATTTTTTTTTGTAAAAACTGACATAGTCAAAATTGACACAGAGTTCATAGAACTATCTGACATTTACATCTATATAAGGTACAAGTACATTTTCCACTTACATTTTTATTATATCTTGTTGTATTGAGTGTGCAATAAAATTTTAAATATATACAAGAATTCGAAGATTAATAACAGGAATTTTAATAATTACTGTAAAAATTATGCATTTAAAAAACACATTATTATCCCTAAAACGATAATATTCATAAATTGCTTGTTCACACCCAATACTGATTTTTCCCCGGCTGTTGTTGCTGTCTTCTGAGCGTACCTGTGGCCATATTTTGTTGAGCCACATTGTGACTACTACTGGTGGTCGGTATATTACTGACACCTCCAGGACCAGAGGACAAATTGCAGCTCGACCCGATGCCCCCAGAGATTGGAGTATTTGTACCTTGTGTGACATGATGACTGTTACGATGATGCCCACCAGGATGTGGTAGCGTCATTGTGTTCGTACTAACATTATTAATATTACTACTCCTATGATTTAGCGGCCTAAGAGTTCCTCCCATAGTTGTGGTAGTAGTGGAAGTGGAAGCGGAGTGATGATGAGGAAAGTCAATGAAAACAGTCTCCTCCTCTCGGCAGTCTCGGAGATCAAGTGGTGGAGGTAAGGATCCGTAGCTGAATCCGTACGGTTCCGGAGGATCTATTTCTTCCGGGAGCGTAGAGAAAGTATCACAAATTGGGCCAGGGGGAAGCAGTGGACACATAAGCAAAGAGTTGCCTCCTGAGTATCCACCTGAGTCGGAAGAGTTGCAGAGTGGAGTTACCCTGCATTGTGGGACAGAGGGAGTGGGTATCTCATTTCGTAGGCCGGAGCTTGTCCAAGAACCCGAGTCAGATGCAAGTGTTCCTGTTCTGGAAGTGCAGGTTTTGTGTCGGGATGAGCTTCTGGGGGAAAGTGGAGACATCATTAGAGGCCTGCGAACACGTATACATAAGTATATGGGTCATTAATTTTCATTATTTAGTCATTTTAACAAATCATTTCTTTTCACTCAGTCAGACATTCAGTGAAAGAGTTTTTGTGAGAGAAGAGGAAAATATTCAGAGAGAAGTAGTAACAAGACATAGAAAACAGAGAGAGCTTAGTAGAGAGATATACTGAGTAGAAGAGTACACATGTTTAATGTATGTATACTTAATGTGTGCTTTTTAGCTTTACTACTTTTAATTAATACTATTTTCTACGGATTTGCTTTTGCTGCTGCACCACATATAATGATGCATAATAGTTTTCCTTATACAACTACAAACATATATACGTTTCGTGCACATCTTGCACATGTCATGTTATGTTGATATAATTGTTTTTATTATTTTGGCTAATAGCTAAAATGTATCCTCATAACTGTGTAATAACAGGCATTTTATAGGAAAGCACATTTTCTATTTCATTCGCACACTACTTTCACACAAGTCAAGTCGGTTTTCAAGCATAAACATAAATTCATTCATACTCAAACTCATTTTTATTCTTCTAATGCGTATTTTTTATCATCATCAGCAACAAGCATTCCGCAACATCCACACTTTTAGGAAATGCCGTATCATCATGATCATTTATCACTATTTCATAGCAGCGTAACAAGTCATCATTCATTCTAGAAAAGGCTTCCTATTATCTTGGTAAAACTATGATGCAAAGTGACAGTTTTGTTGTTGGTGTGTGGTAACTTGTCTTGAAAATATTAGTAAAATGCATATATTTGTACTTGTTTTGTTATTATAATGTTATGTAGTATATGAATTTATTAAATACTATAAAATATAACGGTCAAAACAGTTGAGCGTATCTGAAACGAAAACAATGTCATCAGAAAGTTCTTGTGGTCGAGTGTAATTTAAAAGAAAATACAAGAGACAAATATACTTGCATGGGCTAGTAAAAATATACGGCAACATCCCGCATTGAGAAAAGCTGCTTAAAGTTTTTGGGTTTTTGCTTTTGGCTTCGTAATTAAAAGCAGTAGTATTAAAAAACCAAGTCAGAGTAATTTTATTGTGATTAAAAAAGAGACAGACATTCAAGCGTGAGGTTAAGATTTTTTCGTTCTGGTTCAGCCACAACAGCCAAGATGAAAAAAGAGAAGAATGGTTTTTTCCAAGTTAACAATATAATTTGAAGTTATTATTAATTACTATAAAAATATATAAAAGTATTTTATAGAAAAATATTTTATAATTTTTTCTTGGCATTGTGCAAAAAAATATAATAAGATTTTATTTTTTTAGATTGTATACAAATTCCACTCACTTGATATCCTTTCAACGCTGAAAGGACCATACCACATCAATGAATTAGTAGAGAAGTAGTGGTAGTAGAGTAGTAGTAGGAAGAGGGATTTTATATGTATAAAAAACAAACCAATTGATTAGTGTCAGAGTAATCAAGGGTCACAAGAGAGAGAGAGGGAAGAGAGCAAGTCAGACAAAAATGAGTTCACGTCTTCATAGTCCAAAAATTAATGAAAACCATTTTTACTGTAAGTACTTAGACTGCTGTATCACAAATGTAGATTATATGTAATATCAAATGTAATACAATATATTGGAACACTTTGGTATTAGAAGGGAAAAGGAAAATTAATTTCATCAGTACAAATATACACATTATGCAGCATAGTCAATAGTGAATTTTTAAGTACACGGTATATTTGTACAAGTAATTAGTTGAAACGACGTGAATCGAGAGAAACTACAAAATCTAAAAATGTGGATACATGTACATATCTCTTTGATGGTTAATATACAGTGTAGTATTAAATGAAAATGAGAAAATTGATGATATTAAACGTACCTGAGCCCACCCTCAGAGTCAGACTGACAAGTGTCAATCATAGTGCAAGTGGTGGATGGTGCATACGCGTCAATAATACCGATTCCATTACTTTTCGGGTCAGCCCCACCGTTATTGAGTCCATTGGAGCTTCTCCGTCTCTGCTGATCCGAGGCTGAGCCACCACCACGTTCCTGTCCACCGCGGTGATGATGATTATTATGATGATGTCGATGACCGGATCCCTTCTTTGAGCATGTACACCGTATTCCCACAACAAGAAATAAGCTCAGAGTGGCAATAGCCACAATGACTACACCTATCGTAACTAACGAGTCTTTGGTCATGTGCGGAGTGACAAGCAGTGTAATATCCCGGATGGATGTGGGTCTCGACCGCTTTGTCGCTGGGTCAGTAGAACCATCCGAGATAATTTGTGGTTTTTCGTCATAGAATTGATTAGGACCCAAATTGAATTTGGCAATTCCTATAGCTGGCTGCACGCCTGGAGCCAACACTTTAAAAATAAACTCATCTGCTTGAGCTCCTCTAGCCGGCATGATTTCATTACTCTGGATTTCAGGATAGTAGACTATTGCACCACGACGAACATCTTCATGAGAAAATCTCGAAGCTACACGACCATACTGACCACTACCGCTGGTGATTGCGGCAGGAGTGAGTACAAGCTGACCTGTCTCTGCATCTTCTATCTTACCGGTAATATCTCCTCCTACCATTCCATCAGCATCTCCAACGGCATCACTACTGCTCTCCTCTCGTTTATATCTTGAGTTAAGCCTATTGCCACCACCTCCGCCACCCGAGTAGTGATATTGAGGTGTAATTTTGTACAGCTGTCCAAATTTAGGTGGAAGAAGGATTTCGTATAGGGGATTAGCCCCGGTCACCACTGCAAGGGGTGATGCATCCAACACCGCAAGATTAAGCGTGGTCCTCATTCCATAGGAAGCGGAGAACTCGGTTTCGCCAGGAGCGACAATTCCACCAACTGCAAATCCTTTGATAAACGAGTTCACCTCTTTGACCCGCCTCAGCAGAGGTACAGAGACCACGTTGACGAGCCAGGTTGTTGACACTCTATGGATTTCTGGGTCGTTAAAATGAGCAGAGACTTCAAACGAGTCGTTTGCAACTGACACATCAGTCTGAACGTAGGTGAGCTCACCTTTGGATTTCACAAACAACCCGGAAAAAAGATCAAACAAAAAAATTGCAGCTTTATTAGTGCGACTTTCTTCTCATTTAATATAGATGGACTGCTACATCAGGTCAGGACAAATAGGGACAAAATCCGACATCTCTTCGTATGACATTTACAAATGCCTACTTACTTTCATATATTTTGTATAAAATCTAAAAACACACCTTTCTTGCCAGAAAAGATGCGGATTTACTTTCTCCTCATTTTCTTTTATAAAAACTATACTAAGAGAAGAGAAAGTAACAGATATTCGATTTCAGAAAAGGAAGTACGACATGCTAGTACAAAAAGCCCTTTTTAATACATGTCTTTCCTTTTTTAAATCCCTGAAAGAATACTCTTGTCTTTTGCCCAGCCTGTGACTTGGCAATGTTTGATGACACACATACCTCTAAGAAGCTCATAGTGGGAAAAAACAGAAGTCGTGGTTGTTCGATCCCTCAGTAAAATCTTGCCATGTAGCGGGTACCGAGTTACGTTATAGCTGAGCCTTGTTACATGTCCGTTAGTATGCGCATGAAGGTTTACTAGGGACAAAGACATGATACTGCTTCCTTGTTGTATTCTGATGGGACTAGACTGAGCGGGTAGAGCTTGTAAGGTCAGTGGCTGCACGGGCACATTGAGAATGATTGATCCGGATGGATGCTCACCATCAGATACTTTTAAATTTGCAATTACGGGAGCCACGGTGCCTGTATGCATCAGCACCACATATCCAGCATCAATATCAGCCTGTGTGAAAAAAAAGAATAAAAAAGGTGATTTGTGGTTGAACCCATTTGTTTTCTTCCGGTTTTAAAGCTGCTTCGATTTAACATGCTCGTCGTGATTATATTATGACATCCATTATGATAAAATGGTGGGGATGAGATGAGGAAGATGATAATGATGCGATTTTTGGCATAGCGAATCAGTTTTGTAAAAAATACCAAGTTCAAGTCAATAGTGTAATTTATCATCAATGCGTTGTCATTTTCATTGTACCTGAGAAAACCGACTAGTAGAGGCGTAGTCTTTTACGTTCTCCATCTCATTTGCACTGATTCTATTGGAAATCGGGCTGATATTTCCTAGTGCTGATGATGACGACGAAGGTGGAATCAAGGATGACTGTGAAGAGGACGACGATGATGATGACAGTGAACTCTGGGATGAGTCTGATAAGAGGACAAACCGTCCATGTGAAATTTTCAGCACGTCATACACAATGTGAGCAGGAGGAGTATCAGGATCTGTTGTCAGCAAGTCATTCCTTGTCAGCTTTCTCCAGTGTTCCTGACAAAAGGCAAAAAATATGTAGTGAGCAAAAGCCACTTTAGTGTCGTGAAGTGCACATTTTCTGGGTGATAGAATGGATGGCCATCAATTTAAAAGGCACGCACAATTACTATTACTACAGATTATAGATAATATCAGGAAAGACAGACAAGAAATAGGTACGGCGTATTTTCGGATTTGATGTTGATTGTCATCATTGTTAGTTTATTTTTTTACTTTTGTCCGAAGAAAACACAATCAGCATGATGAAAAGGATTAGGAAGAAAAAGGCAAGCAAATGAAAGTTGGTTTCTTTATCTACTTACCTGAACCACGGCTGCAATTGGCATTTTTGGAGTTGCGACTTGGAAGGGCTGGTCATTGATTGGGATTATTTGGATTGGGAGCGTGATGTTCACGAGCCACGTGGATGTTTCTGTAAACGCATCGCCAGTACCCCATCCATCCTCTGCCGATGATGAGGCTGTCAACAGCGTTACGTTATTTGTTGATATTGCTGCTGTCGTTGAGCTGCTCGTTGTTGTCATCGTCCAAAGCCAAAGGGAAAAGCCCACTTGGTCTGAAGTTGTCTCGGAATCATCATGAACATATTTGAGCTGAGTGCCACTTGAGAGAAGTGATGGCAAAATCTCTGCTCCTGGCCGTAGTCTCCTCTCGTCTGACTCGCTCAACCAACCGTGTTTAGGCACGTCCGCTACTAATAATCTCAAAGTAGGTTGACCTCCCTTCCAAACATTCCCTGGTTGAAAGGAACGGTTATAAAAGAAAAGTAACATTAGTTATTTTATAAGTATAATAAGTATCAATCTTCAAACCAAAAAGGCACAGAATTGTTTATAATAAGATGGAAAGGTAAACAAAATATTTGGGACGGTTTGGATTAGATGGGTAAAAGTCAAGAGAAAGATAATTTTTTGGGATGAAAATCGCTATCCTTAATCCAATTACCAATTTAGTACAGACAGGCAAAACATGGCTAAACATATTGAATGGTTGTATACATGTAGTTGACCTGATATTTTTCCTTTTGAAATTTCATAGTCATATATGGGGGAAACCAAGTAGCAAAGCAAACATGATAAAACATCCAACTAACCAAAAACTAAATCAATAGCCTTGTCAATACGGTCAATAATTACTTGAGTAATTACAAGTCATAAATTACGATTCTTGTGATTTACTGTTTGAAGACCGACAAAAAAGCTTTGTAATTACTTATCCACAGTACATACATTACACATAAACGTACCCTTTAAATGGCGAAATATAGTTGGGAATATGATGGCAAAAGTTTGTCATTCCTTCGATATAAAAACTTATTTTTCCCCTGCGTTACACTCTCCACCTTACTTTTTCTCTCAAAATGATTAAGTGAAAGATACACACTCACAAACAGTAGGTTAGTTGGTTTACGCAATTTCTCTCTCTTCCTAACAAAATTGTTACGAATACTAAATTATATGAAATTGGCATATAATCCCAAATAATCTAGTTACCTCACTAGTGCAACATGATGTATTACTTTGCATTTGATATATAAGTAGCTAACTTCTACCATTCGCTTTTTCATTTGATTCTTGAAATAACCTGTGCACTATATAATGCTAATACTATCATCAGCCTCGACTTACCCCATACATTTTTTTGTATAATAAAATGTTATAGTATAGAAGGAGAGAGAAAGTTCACTAATACCTTTCTAGCGACAATGAGTACTTTTTATGTAACTTCTCAAGTTCATCAATCTTTTTTCATTTCCACTTTCTCTTCTCAGCTCAGCACACACAAATTTTCTCTTCTACCAGGCACTTCTTGTGTATGTAAATGTATATACATTTCCCTTATTACTTTCTCTTAAGCTTTTACGCTTCTCTTATTCCAACTCCATCAAAGGAAGAAAAGACATCAAAAGCGAGGCAATGTGCTCAGTAGTAGGATGTATGTATATTGCTACTTCTACTACTATTTCTTTCAAAGTTTTAGTGTATCTCTGTAATTGGTCTCATTCTGACCTTTATGGATTTCCCTTGAAGAACGCTATTACAAGTGAAGTGCAGTAAGCATATAATAAGCATGTACATTACGTTCTTGCATATATACACACTCTTAATACGTTAGTATACTTGCTGAAAAATCAAGTAATATAAAGACTATTTTGCAATGTGTTCTTATTTCATTTTTAGCGTTTCTGGGCAAATGGAATAGCTTGTTCTTTCAGACACGTGCTATGAAAGAACCTGGTTACTTTAAATCTTTTTATATGTTGCGCAGGCATGATCACACTGAGGCTGGTCGTGCATGCCGATATGTACATCTGCGTAATTTTCGTTCGCATGTTCTAAAAAGTTAGTACGTACGCATTCCATTTTCTCGAATACAATTTCCATCTTTATTCTTTTTCTATTCTCTTTTAGTACGCATATTTTTGCACCTCTTTTCCTATTTTGCTACTAAAGTAAAACTACAGCTATTCCAGTGAGTGTACTTTATAAGATGAAACACCTTCGTACTGAGAAGGACCTTTGTAACGACTTGGAAAAAGCATAAAGAAAACGAATTCAAAATTCAGCACAATTTAAAGAACATTCATTTGAGAAAGTTTCTAATGTAGTATATTTGCACGTGTTTATACATACAAGATTTGCTTAGAATTATCCCAGCTCTTTCTATGAATAGGTAAAATAGAATGAATCAATCAGAATTTTCAAGAAATACATTCAAACTTTTTAAAGGATTTTCCTTAAAGGATTGCTGTGCACTCGTGTATATGTTTTCTTGGTACATGGTAACTTGTAGACTTTGTTGTGCTGTGTAGCTGGTTCCCCGTCTTTTAGCTGAAAATTAGATTCCAAAAAATCCGATCCAGTGAACACAGTTTTGTGTTTATTAATTATACACGTTACAGCATGGAATTTCAAAGAAACTAGTAATCTACGTACCCAAACTTTCACACTGCACTGTTCATTTTATATATGTACGATGTGAATGGCCACAGTATGTCGTTCCGATTTAAGGTGATCAGGTAAGCAAAACTAGAGGTCGTACAAGTCTAGTTAGTCTAGTATGCAATAAGAAAGTTGATAGATTTTACTCCTAAAACAATCCATTCAGCAAACATCCTTCGGGAACATGACTAGACGACATTCTCATTTCGCGTGTCTGTCTGTCTCCTTTCTTTCCTTCCTTCACATATTTTATTCTATCCTATCGCAAAAGTCACCGAAAAATGTTGCTTCTCATTTTCACTGTTTTCCTTACACTACCTTCCAGTATTGTACATCTTTATCTTTAAGTCATATCTCTATTAATCTTTTCTTCAAGATTTCTGGAGACTTAAAAAGTAATGTTGTTAAACTGTGAATCCAAGTGCACATACATAATTATGTTGTATGTACATGTACATAAACACTTTTCTGTCGGATAGTTGAGAGCAAAGTTTCACACAAATATATGTGCATTATCTTGCTGTTACGTCATTTCAAAGAAGAGAAAATGCTAAAAAAATAAGACACGAAGTAGCGAAAAGCATCCTGAAAAATGCTAAACGGGAATGGACTTAAGGATGGTGATGGTATGCACATGGATGATTGTACAGGAATAAAGGGAGCAGGAAGCATGTTGTGCTTCGTTATTTTTTGCTCGTTGGATAAAAAGTACACAACTTACCTCGGTGATGCATGCTGATGAAGTCGGTCACAGCCGAGAAGTTGATATTTTGGGCTGTGATGGGCACTTGGCCTCCTTCCTTCAATGTGAGTCCCTGAATGGAGACATACCGTTGAAGTCCCCCTAGGGCAGCTCCACTGACAGAAATATCTATTTCCACTGTAATATTTGTCAGAGGCTCCGCAAATCTGGGTCGTCCAAAAATCCACAAAAAAAAGAGTCAGAGACGATCGGTCGTGGGCAACAGCAGTATAACCAGACGAAATGAACAAACAAAAAAGTGCCAAATCTCAATCAAATTCCCATCAGACACAAGTATTTATCAATTTCCCTAGCTCTAGGGTCACATATAGTGGACTCCACTGTTGTATAATGGCTTAGTTTACTTTAGAGTATAGTCACGATTATAAGGCATATGATCTGGCGGTTGATATAATGTAAAAGGAGACAATCAAATGTTGCGTGGAGAAAGCAGATTCATTTAAGCCAGTATTTAGTTTAAGTGCTCGCCAACTACAACTTCTTATTTCTTTTGGATGTTGACAAAAAAGGAGAGTGTGATGGATTACGCCTTATTCCGTACTACCATCACAAAATAACAACTGTAATATGTAAAAAGCCCATAATACATGGAATTCTGTGCAGAGATATTTTAGTGCGTGCCATTCCACACCACACCACACACTTGGAGTCTCCAACCATAAGTGCAGGATACAAATTTTACTGTCCATTTGCCATCATCAAGTTGCTGTAATGGTCACTCTGTGGTCATGTCTCAATTTCGCCTAAAGAAAATCCAATATTTTTTCCATTCCATTTCATCTCTTTTTTTGTGGAGAATCCACTGCGGAATCTCCTCTCTTGTGTGCTGGCTGATATACTATAAATATGTATATTATGGGCATACACATAAAATTGGTCTCAAGATGAATGGGCGAATGAATCGATGTGAAGGAGAGAAGCATTTCTAGCAGAAAAGCATGAGAGAACAACGACGACAAAATGACAGCGTGTCCCACCGCTCTCGTGATTCAAGGCACGCAATATGGGATAAAAACAGGAAAATAAGGAGAATCGCAAATATGCACAAATGAAAACTTATACGTCAATCTCTCGGGTGCAAACTGTGAAATGGGTTCTTCATAAGAGTACATGCAGTTTGTAGTAACTTCTCTTGTTGAGGGAGCCTCAAATGCATAAAAACTCGTAAGACGTCCAAAAGGAAATGAGATATTTTTTCGTTTACGGGAAAGTAAAGAAAGTATAACTTTAAGTCTTTTTTTTTTAAATTTCGACAGAAGACACTTTAAGCTAAAACCAACAGTAGTGTTGAACCTTCCATTTTTTTCTTTCTGGTCTTCTTTTCTGCGCCAGCTGGGCTGGTGAATTGGAAAATAGAGCGATGAGAGGTTCAACGACCAACCGCAAAGGATATAAAATATGTTTGACACTTGGAACAATTTACGTCGTGGCAATATTATGTCATTTCCTAACATAAATTCTACTCCTATTATCGTTTATGGGTTATGAGATGACCTTCCTTATTGAAACCTAACAATGTAAGTACCACATACTGATACTATACACTAGTATTATATGAATGTAATGACATGGAATGGAGTTATTTCTTACATGTAATAACTTTGCGTTATCGTTTTATGCTTGTGTAAGAAAATACGCAGGAAAGAAAATATCTTTCTTTTTAAGTTTCATTTTTTATACTGCATTTCTGCAACAATTATTAAGTTGGACAGAAAACAACAAGAGAGATCATAAATCGTCAAGTAATTTTTATACTACCGTTAATGTCGTATCAAAAGTAACAATACTTTCAATGTCTACACCCTGCACCTGTAATAATGCCTGTACTCGGGATCACATTCTACACACCCGATTGTTACATATTTCTTTGTTTTTTGCAAGCTCCCTGTAATGAAGTAATTTGATCAGCGTATACTTGTAAAGCAAAAAACATTTTTGATGTCATAAAGACCATTAATTGATTACCAGAGTATGTCGAGTACGTCCTTTCATCCCTCACTCATTACAATGATTCATACTCAATTGAGAAATCTATTATCAGAATCCTTAGTGGGAACATATTGGTAGACCTATGTATGTCGTGGTCGTGCTCAAAAAGTTTTTTTTTGTTTTAATAAACAAGTCCAACAAATTGAGGTTTACTTTACTTCCGCTTTTCTTTCAATCCCACAGACGTGTTTGCAAAAAGCAATGTCCACTAACATAACTCCAGACTAAAACTACCATTCCACCAACACTATTTATTGTCGACAGATGTGGATACTGACTGGATCAGTATTGCAATATACTCAGCTTTTCATCCTACATTACTATTACATCCATGAAGATGATGATAGTTGATGGTGTTTGTAATCCACCATTCCACCATATACCATTTACTTTACTTACTGTTGTTGTGTTGTGTGTTTTATGGTACTTACCGTGAATGGGCAGTGAGTCGTATGAAATCGTTAGCCTTAGGGCCTCTGGAGATCTTCAAATGTTGATAAAATATTTTCCCATTGTTAACATCCGTCTGGGTGAAAGAGGCAACAGGGTTGAAGTTATTTTCGGACTGTTCAATCAATACTTGACCTAGTAGTGGTCCAGACGAGATCTGTAATAATCAAAGTGAAATTGTAGAATAGCATAAAAATTGGATAGGACGAAGGTGACGTACAATAAATGAGTATAACAAATGCTTAGAACGATAGTACAACAATGTAGGAGCTTTTGAAGAGGGGAATCATGTTGATATACTAATGGATTTATGAGACGTAAGTTTCTAGAAAGTGAAAGGACTTCTTTGTAACACTGTTGTGAATGTACACTCTCTCTGACTCTTAAGGGACTTCCTCCATCTTATTTCTTTAACATTAAGCATTTGACAGGGTAATGGAAAAGAAATAGGCAACACGAACAAGAATAAGTTGATGATCCTCATTTTTACTACACACACGACAATGCACAAACATGTATGCATACGAACCGGCTATAAAATACCACTGTGAACTCCGAATGACACACAAGCTTCAAGATGAACACACAATGCGAGTAAACAAGACTGTAAAATCAACAAATATACATACATAGCTTTCTGTATTGACACTCTTTGTATAGTTCATAAGAGCAAAATTGAGTAAATGGAAGATATTAGTCGGCCAAGTTTTCAAAAATTCTACTTAACTATCAAGAAGGAAATACTCTTTTAGCTTGTCAGGATCAAGATTGTGAACAAAAATTTTTTTGCAACAAGAATGTATTTCAAACATCGCCATGCTTAAATATTTGTGTATATACATAGGTATGTATATGCGAAGCTGCCAAAGTTGGAACGGTGAAAAATGAAAAAGCGGAGATAATAAACCATTTCCATTTTCTCTGGATGTGGTATAAATAGAATAGAATACGACATCAAGCTAAAGAGAAAAACTAGAAATAAAACTTGAAATAGTCTAGTTTTACTACGCATTTTACTACCTTTATTCAAAATAAGTATGATTAAGACTTGTGTGTGTGTGCATGTACCCTTCATGAACATTCTTTCACACAGTACTACACACGAATACGTTACTTGCGTTCGCAAACATGAAAGTGGATAAAAAAGAGAAAGGCATGATAAAAAAAAACTTTCAATTATATTCGACATATGTGTAAAATAGGTACACTGTATGTGTATCCTAGTGTTTGCAGAACTGCGCACTATTGTAAGAACAAACATATTATATATATTTTATCAAAGAAGGCTGATGCTGATAGAGTCTTTTTTAAATACATGGAAAATTGAAGCATCTGAGTACTCAGTTTTTGTCTATTCTATCTCTGTACAGTCGCGTACGCGTGTGGTTGTAAGCTGCTGTCTTCGCGAGAACAATAGTTTACGTTAAAGTAAACGATGAGAAGTTGTAGAGTATCATTTAAAATTTGCCAAGACATAATAAACTGTGTCGTGTGTTTTATCTGGTTGGTAAAAAGAAGCTGGAAAAGTAAAAAATGAAGAGAGATGATAAAAAGTAAGTGCATAAAAAAGAGAGAAAGAAGGAAAGCCGAATGAAATTTTCTTCACAATCGCAAATGATGTAGCTGAGTTGTGAAAGTACTTTTTTCTCGCTGCTTCTCTTATTATTCCACACATAGCTGGAGAGATATGTAATAATATGTGATGTGAGCCATGATGTTTTTATAGTCCAGAACTTTTCCTGTGTATTCTTTCTCTGTTTTATGGCATTGTTTTGAGAAACACATTTCAACACACACATTGTACGTACTACTCACACTATAATGCTTTCTCACAATAACAATAATATGACGATGATTATGCCACAGATGTAAAAACTAAAGAAGACATATATGGTTGAGTGTGTAAAAAGAAAAGAATGGTAGCAGAGTTAATTTGTCAGACGAGCAGTATTCTTTCTTTGATTGCTTTTTTGTTCTTGTTCACGTCACACAATAAAGTCAATCTTCAGTATTTTCTTTCCACGTGCTTTTTCTTTTGTTAGTTTTCTTGTTGTTATGAGTAAAGTAGATGATGCAGTTTGATCGTTTCCCATTATATGTTGTTACATATTCAACTGTATTTGAATTTCAAGCAACAAGCAAATTATGTCAATAAAGAGATCAAAAAATAGAAAGAACTTTCTTTTAAGTTAGGTATAATGCGAAACGATGCGTATCGGTTTACACTTTTAGAAAGCTCATTATTTTAGAAAATGAGCCATGAATGAGCAGAAATGTGAATCGAGAAAAGAAAATGGAGCGACGAAATATATCTGTTTTCAATACAAAATTTTCAACTTTCTTATTTAAAAAAACGTCTTGTAAACATATATACATATTCAATATGTATGTATATGTTGAATATGTATATTAGTAGTTACGTATTATGTACATTTTTGTTCTCTTTTGAAACATATTTGTTTTGTAGCTGTGATATTATCGTGCCTATATTGTTAGGTAGTTTGTAAGAAAAATCTTCTTGACTATATGACGTCCTTCTTGATTAGTACTCAGTCAAAGTTTATTCTAGTTTTCTTACAAAATCAGAACTGAACAAAACAAAAAGGAAATCTGTGTAGAAGGAAAACAACAACAAATCTTCAATAATGTACTTAGCTTTTATTTTGAAGTATAGGCATCACTCTGTTAATATTATTTGCTTTATACTTGCGTGATAAGTATTGTATGATGAGATCGATAATGGTGCTGAGTGCTGATAATAACACGGTAATATAAAAAAGGTAATTTGCTTAACACCTAATTGGTTATTTCCTTTTTCCGTTCTTTTTTTACCTTTCCTGCTTTACTTTAACAGAATCAACTTAGATGTTGTGTGAAAGGCATGCTAAAATGATTTCTATATTTTTTCGAAAAATAAAAGAGAAAGTTTCATACGATACAATACTTATGTCAACATATTCGAAGCATAAAATCAGCTTGACTTAAAAAGATTCTGCATCTTCAAAACAACATGCGTACAAAAATACAAAAAAATACACATACGTATACCGCTTGACTGAATGAGTGACAGAAAAGCAACTTTTCTTTTCAACTTGTTAGTTAGGCATCTGTCTCTTCTTCGTTCATAGCATCATTTCAATTTGCTCAGCGCTAGTAACCAGTGAACCAATCTGTCAGTTCTAACATATCGTATGCACATGGGCTTGGTGAGAAGTCAGTGAAAAGAACTAAGTAACATACGAAAATATATTCATACAGAGAAGAACGGTTGCGTGAATATACAACGCACTTATTTTCCTATTTTCGTTCTTATCATGAGTATCATCGTTAAGATGATCATCACCGTCGTCATCAGCTCTAGCCAATCTTGCTTTTTTCTTTCATGCATGAATAAATTCTTCTGGGGGGAATCAGGAAGGGCATGTCATATTATCTGCTTTCCTTTCCTTTTTTGTAATATGCACACATATATACATGGATATTTCTTATCATCAGATCAAAATATTTTTATTCTTTAAGATGTGCACTTTGTAGTTTGTGACATGTTCTGTTATTCTGTTATACCCGTAGATTGTTTGACTTTCCCTGTATATTTTTACTATGAGTAGCAATAAGAGATATTTTAGCTCACAGGCAAAGGACATTCACATTCGTTTCTGCTATTTAATACTCGTCAGAGAACTACAGACAAATGTTCTGCTTGTCTGTATTCCGTCCGTACGTTTGCCGGACTACTGTAAGCAATTTTAATAAGGCCATATGGCATTTGTTATTGAAATTCAGTCTAATACGTTCGGCTAAATCTATTTCTCCCAACTTTAAATTCGAGACACTACATGATTTTAAGTTGCATATTCTAAAACTTACGTCAAATTGTGATTTATTTTCTGCTCATTAATGAGAACAGACTTTAATCGTTACATGTTTCTCGTAGAATTCCGAACATCATACTACATATTATATACACAATAATCACTTTGTTAAGTCGTTGTATTTTGCTCAATGATAAGAAGTTAGAGAACGCAAGCAACCAGAAAAAAGCAAACAACCCCATGCAAAAAAGTGAACAGACTAAAAAGTAATATTGACTTTGCATACAACTTTCTAACCAACAGTGGTAAGTATTTCTTGGAGATAGTCAGCAATGTTGTGTTTGTCTCTCTTGCTATGGTACAACTACAATTTTCCCTTCCTTTGCTATTATAAGATCGCTGAAATTCTATCACCATTCAACAAAGCAAAAAGATAACAACTTTTCCAGTGAAAAGAGAAAGATATGAGAATAAAGGGGAAAAACAGAAGGAAAAATTGTATGATAGTACAAGAAAGTTGAGTTAAGTTGAAGAATGTATGCTGGTACAAATGCATGTACGTACTATTCCTAATATTCCGAGATTTTTTTGTCATTGCTATTACATTACACAAAAATTTTCTTGTGAAAAATCCAATTCACATCAAAATACCAGTATAGCAAGGCATTATTATGAACAGTGCCAAAAAATCACAAAGCTTGTTTCTCGATTTCAGATGAAGCTCTACATGCGGATAATAATACAGACACGGGTTATAGATACAAAGGATGTAAACACGTTATGCATGTATTAGGATTGCGTGTGCTAGATGGAAACTCTGGAAAGGCAAATGAAACGGATGGAAAAGTTGTCGTAAGAAAACTGATAGTTTCCTCAACTGCGCGCTAAGCGTGTGTACATACATCCAGTTCTGTTTTCATCATAACAGTTGGTTGAGTCATTCAGTTCGTCAGCTTCTGTGAAATAACCGGACATTACTTTCGTAAAAAAAGAGTGACCGAAGCCAAGAAAAATTCTCCAAGTTTAACCTATACTATAACATGTAAAGAGGAATCTAATGGGATCTACGATTTGTTGATCTTTGTCGCTACGTATTATACAATAATATTATTTTAGATGATTTCCAGTCTTATTCCAAGTATTCAGTCAGAATCTATAAAGGGTATGGAGTTTGATTTTTTCAGCTAAGCTAACTGGAAGATTTCGTCAGTCATTCTTCAAAAATGATTTTCCTCTGATATAAATACAGCTTCGGTATAAAACTTGTGTTACTTCTAACAAGTTATGCTTCTAACAAACAGCGGTGGCTCCCAGTGTATGACAAAAAATTTCAAAGAGAGTAAAATAGACTTCATACCTATGAATTAATCAAAGCAAAATGGGCTTGATAACAACTACATAATCATAAAAGTACATTAAAAATCAAGGGTGACAAAAAGGTGCTAAAGCTAAAATCCAAAGTACAATATGCCCACGAAATTTTCACTCTTCGAATGGAATATGGAAGAATGATTGCGTTTATTCTAGAAAGACAGGGGTATTATGTTTCAGATAATAAGTAATAAGCAAAGGTATGTTTTAGCGATTTATCTAAAGTTACTTAATAATCTGTGGTTGTCCACGCGAGAATAAAAGTAATGTAATGAATAAAGCTATTACCTGGTAATTTATCTCCCTCCCGTCGCTACTCCTCACCAAAAGATTTTCAGGTCTCAAAGGAGATTGTGTCAATGGGAAAACAGCAAGTTTCACACGTCCATCGTACAGTTGAAGCTCGGGTTTTCTCACAGTTACTTTAAAAGTCTCGATACTAGCCTCATTTAATCCATCAGACGTTTCGAAGTCGAAAGAAGCAGCTTTTGTGTCAAGTCCTGAAGGAGATAAGAATAGTATCAAATTACATAAATGAGCTTTAATGGAAAAACATTTGTCCATGCTCACATTCCCCGGAATTGTATTATTTTCATCAACAAAATAAGTACTATCCTGATGATGCGACCGCAACACTAAATATATATTAGTTATATAATATATACCTTTGTGAGAGAAAATTATCTGAGAATGATTTATCTGGGATTGGGTAAAGTTGTGTAGTGGCGTATCTGGCTGATCTTTCAAAGCAGGAAAACCTCCTTTCGTTCCAACCACATAAATGACCAAATGGTTTTCATCCGAGTCTCCATCCACCGCAGCTAAAAAACAACAATTTTTTTCCATTAGAAAATACCGAATTAAGAGCCTTGTCCTGTAAAGCCCAATAAATTAAACCGATGATTTATGCTCATCTGCAGTTTTGATAAGGAAAGCAGACTTTAAATTGCAATTAGGGTTTCATCTCACGAGCTTCCTGTTTTAGTACGCGTTCTGATCTAGTGATGTATATTTTTGCTAATGTACATAAATAACCTACATATTATTTCAATTTATTAGTATGATTTTAGAATTTGTGTTGTGAAAAGAGAAAAGCTCTCTGTTGGAACGGAAAGAGCGATTACTAGTAACCTTTATTTTCAAAATGCAACTTTATTAGATACTCGATGAGAGTATCTATTGTTTTTGGTGTGGTTGACTGTATCCCGTCCGTCCGGCCGTCTGGCCGTCCGGCCGTCGCCGCGATATCTCGGAAACGGCTGGGAATTTTTGAATTCTGTTTTCTGCAATCGAGTTCTATAGGTCCTACCTCGATTCTTAGGTACTAGGGTTGTGCCCTTGACCCCAAGGTCAAGGACCCTTTAGCTATAACTCTTAAACGGTAACGAATTTTAAAATTCTGTTTTTTGCAATGAGGTTCTTAGGTCCTCAGGTTACAAATTCCATATTAAGAGGGGGCCCTTAAGGTTACCCTTAAGGGCTCTTTAGCTATAACTCTTAAACGGTAGCGAATTTTACAATTCTGCTTTTTGCAATGAAGTTCTTGGATACTCAGATAACGGTTTGCATATTAGGAGGGGTCCCTTAAGGGGCCTCCCTCTAACTCCTAAACCACTAAGAATTTTGAAAATCTGTTTTCGACAATGAGGTCGTATGGTGCATAGCTAACGATTTACATGTATCAAGGGGTCCCTTCATTCTTAAGGGCCCTCCCCTTAATTTCTAAGCGAGCAGTTAGAACAATGAAATTATGTACATGGAGGTAATTTAAGACGCAGAATTTGAATCTGGCGTTCAGTTTCAAATCTAAAAATTGTTTTCTTAATTATAACAAGTCTTCATCGAGTATCTAACTTAAACCGTCTACCAGGGTTTATTTTCGTTCATGTCAGATAAATGTAAATGCCTTGCAGCATGAGTTTCTTTGTCCAAATCCAAATTACTTAAACAAATACCAACAACCTACGTACATTGAATTGATACGTATTGCTTGATTGTATTTTAAAGTAGTTTTACTACTCGTACTCTGTGGCAAAAATGTGATGATTACAGAACACACTTTATCATCAAATGTCCATTCATTTTTTGTCTCATGATTAAGAGTACATAGAAAAACAAACACCCGGTACCATTCATTTATCATCTTTTTAAAGCTCTTTCTGTCCTACATGTGTACTTAGGTACTTTTGCCAACAATAAGGTATATAGTGTTTTTGCAGAGTTTCAAAAAAGTCGCTTTTATGACTAAGGTAGGTAAGACGAATAATAAATCTTTCATAATGGCTGCTGATTCCTTTTAACGATCTTCTTTTCACTATATCAGATGAGAATTGCAAGACAGAATAGCACTTTCGCCATTATTAATCCCGCCCGACGTTTTTGTCTGGATGTAATCCTTCCCTGCGTTACCAATCTTCTCATATTGCTTATCTACATTATAAAAGACCACTGAAATATTTACATGTACTCTCATTTTGATTATTACTTCGATCACAATTTTCCCTATAAAATGGTCAATATATTTTATTCCTGCTGCTTCATAAGCCATTTGAAACTGACTGTTTTTAAATGAATTGCAACATTAAATCGATTAGACCATTTGCTTTAGCACTTTTTCTCGTTTTCTCAATATTTGATAGAATATTTGATGGATTGATGCAGTATGGAAACATCTGGCAGAAATTTTATTTTTTATTTTGACCCATAAACTGTATTTTCTAATTGTAACCAGCTATACTTCCCCTTTTGGATGTTTAAAAAAGTTTAGACACTTCAAATGAAAGTATTTAAAACTAGAAGTATTTTGCGAAATTTGCCGTCTACGTTCTTCTGTCGTAACTTTAATTACGACAGCCTAGTATAAAAATCTATCTTCATTCAGCAAAGTAAAATCAGAACAATATTATAAAAGATTAAGAACAAAATACTACACAATCACTTTTCCATTTTTAATTATTTTAATATTTTAAAGTAGCTTTACTTGTTCTCAAACTGATTTACTATTCATCATCATCAGCTTGATCACCATTAAAATAGTGTTGTTGAGTACTTGAAGGAGATGTGTATGCATTACAGAACTTGAGAATTCACTCTTCTCGTCTCATTATGCATTTCGCTTTAGTTCTCCATCAAAGTAATCAATCATTTCAATTATGCCATGGCTCACACTTTCTCTTAAAATCTCCGCCACGTTGTTACTTCTACTCCGCATTACCAACAAACTAGCTTGCTAGATATTAGTTTTCGCGTTCTAATTACATGCATAGTAATATATAGTTAATGTTTGTATGTGTACATCATTTCGACTATGACAGAGTGCATTAAGTTTATTGGATGGTACTAAGAAGAAGGGTCGATGGCACTTCGCTTCCCTCGAAAATCCATCTAGAAAAAAGCTATAAATTGATGCTAGCATGCCTCGAATGCCAGAAGAACACGGTTCACTAACTTGGATTCCATCATCCATCTCTCACTCCAAGCGTAGCTGTAGTCCCTTCAGAAAAGGAAGCGTACACACTCTAAAAGTATTATCTTTTGTAATTTTCGTCTTCCCCACTCTCTTTTTGCATGATATTGCTTATGGGATTCCTCTTAAAGTACGAGTATATTTACATTATACTTTACGAGTAGTAACAACAACGCAGCGGTTGGTAAGAGTACCAAGCGCCGCAACCGCTGTCGCCATCAAAAGCCAATAGCTTTCAATAATATTTTATGGAATCTGATTTGACTATGAAAACTCCAAATTTTCTGCGTCGTTGTCGCTTCATATGCCGTAAGCACTGCTAAAGTGATAGACATTTTTGCAAGTAAGCATTAAGTTTTGAACAATACATACTACAACTGTAAGCTTTACTGAGTATTGTACTACTTTCCTATTGCTGTTATGTATATTTTACGGGTACAATAGTCTTTGATATTGTACACATCAAAATTTAATGTTTAACTTTGGCTGGCAGCAGTGAAACACAATGCCTTTTCGCCGTCGTCCTTCAATTTTCATCTTTACTTTTCGCATTATTATTAGAGTTTTGCACGACGACGGTATTTTCCTGACGTTTTGCAAACTTACCGAGATATACATACTTATGTTACTACATGTACAGACAAATACAAAGCTGACATTCATGTCAATACAGAGAAAGCACATTACATATTTTCAGAGCAAGAAAATAGTAGAAAGGTCATAAGTGTATTAAATTATGCTGCATTTTAAGTACTTGTTATCATAAATGATTTTATTATGTCACTCACAATCAACATGCATACGACGTGTTTAGTGTTCATATAATATATGAAGCTCAAGGCGTAGGAGAGTGGACGCGTGTAATTTCTTTGGATTGCTTTCACCAACAACATGGCTCGAACACAAAGATATCTTACTCTACATTTATGTATATGCATAATGTGAAAAGTAACCAACATAAAATCTCGTTGAACACAATAAATGCTAACGATGAGAGATGCTTGCTAAATTCAAGGAAATCAATTCCATAAAAGAGATGTTAATAATTTCTTTGTCCAGTGATACAACCAGAAACGCATGCACATTTAGGTTTTCCTACTGTAAGCCTAACTTTTCAAGGTTTTCAAATAAGTGCTATAATGCCCTTGTAATATAAAAGCCACAGCAATCGTCAATCGACACTACTATTCATTGATAAAACGTCCCAAAAATTGTTCATTCTGAAAGGAAATTAATGCATTCAAAAGAATCTAACAAAAAGTAGATTGTAGATATAATTTTATTTTCAGCAATATAAAATAAATATATGCAATGTAATGATCACTCACAGTACAGTGTAGTGTAAGGGAAACAATTTCCCATGTTCTCTTTTCTTCGACATGAAATGGTCATGTCACGATTGCATTATTATTGAGAAAATAATATTTTCGTGCGTCATTCGATTCCCCATGTCTGCTTTCTTCAATGTTCTACTTTCGGAATGTAGGCATAACTTGGAAGTTTTATTTTGTAAAGTTCATCAATATCCTTTCTTGACATAACATGAACATGGTTAATTTAACGAATACAGGAGCTTATTGAGATGTAAAAATGCTTTTAATATGGCTTATAAGAACTGAAAAAACATTGATATTTGGAGAATTTTCGAAGCGCAGAAAAACGAAGTATTTCCAAGTAATTATTAAGTGGCGAAGCCACTTATTGACTTCACGATGTCCGTCCGTCTGTCTGTCTCCACAATAACTCGAGAACGCATTGACCGATTTGGACCAAACTTGGGTCAAGGGTACCTAGGGTCATGTCCTCCTCCACCACAAAGTTTGACCCCAAAAGGTCAACGGGGTCA
>JAQFXM010001011.1:0-37529 GCA_034693345.1 Entomobrya multifasciata | reverse complement strand
GGCGCGGGATATCTCCTCTATCTCAATAGTAATTGCATTCAATCTAGCAAGATAAAAAATTGGTCTTTCTCTCAAATAGATCCTCATTTTTATTCGGAAATATAATTTGTAAAAGTGTAACTGTAAATATGCAATGTACTATATCAAGTATTACTATTACTATCATGAACTAAAAAATGCGCATGAAGAAAAAGGAATTATTTTCAGTATTATTTTATCTTCAGACTTGTAATAAAAATTTAAAAATTCCATCTTATTGTATCTAAATTCCGGTCAAATGTTCGAATAAACATGACTTTGATTTGATTTAATGAAGAAATAACGTCTTAAATTTTCTAATGCTAACCACCTAGCATATCGTTAGACAGGTGTAACTGAGCGCTTAACATGTTTTCGACTGCAATACATACTGCCTGGTGATATCCATTAAAGGGATGAGAATAAACATTAAATTCCACATAATATGTACCAAAACCTCAGAGTGCTTCTATTGTCCATTCAAAATCAAACAATGAAACAAAAACAACACTTTGAGAGGAATTTTTATAAGATGTTGTTAGGGTCTAAATATAAAAAGTTTTTGTGTAGACATTATATATTCTTGTAATATGCTGTGTGCCAAGTCTTCCTAAGAATTCATGTTTAGCTGTTGTAACGTCGTCGTAAAAGTATTTTTCCAATGCTATCTCAACAATTCCATTTGCTGTAAAAGCTTTCAAGCAAAAACATTATTATGCAGGTAGATGAAAGAACAACAGTAAATAGTATGGTCAAACAATAATAAAATATATTTGATCTCTCTTCTCAATGCTTGTAATTGAATAGGGTACGCATTTTATTTTCGAGTCCTACAAAAATTAAAACCAAACAAAGCTCTTTTCCTTCACCCACAAAACTCTTACATGACCATGAATGGTTTACATTTATATTTATGCATCAAGCAATATAGCACAAATACATTGTTGCTCTTAATTCCTCTCATGTTCTTTCTTTCACTATCTCAAGATGTTTAAGTCAGAACAGAAGAAAAGGATTGCTCGTCCTATTATTGGCATTACTACTAACTAAACAAACTTATCAAAAAAATCTGTACGTACAAATAGTAAAAATTTAATCTGTTGTTTATTCCCTTTCCTTGTATTGCATACACCTGTGCCAACAACAAGCTAACCTTTAACCGAACAACAATATCAAAAAAAGGTATTGCATATTTTATTTTTAGTTTCTTTCACTCGTTATGTTTATCTTCGTATGAACAAAATACAGGACAATGAATTACCATTTGGTGCATCAAAACTCATTTTGAAAGAACTTTAGAACTTATTCAATGTACAGGTATGTGTGTACATAAAACACAGGAGTGGTAAATAATGTTTGTTCAAGCTGCAATATGAATGCACTCGTTCGCCCATACCTTTTGCTCCAGTGAAGTTTGAAATAATAAAAATCAGCGTTAAATAAATTTATGTGTGTAGTTTAACCAACTTCATGGAGAACAATAAGCACTTTCTGATACTGCCAGACAAGAAAATTCATATTAACAGGAGACTTTTGTGTAAATTGCCGAGTAAATACACTCACACTCGTCTCACCAAGATAAATCATAAATGCATTACATAAATATACCTTTCATAAAACCATAAAAAAAGTTATTTCCCATATGGTATCATGTTGTGCATCTGGGTCGGTTGTCGGTCATCCCATCCCAGCGCAAGCACAGTCAGTGAAAATGCATATATATTTTTATGTTTTTTCTTTATTCGTTTTGTGTGGTCTTTGCTAACCCCAAGTTTTTTCCCTCCTTTCTTTGATTTTTCTTAGGCTAATTTGTGGATTGATGATATTATTAATCAAATATGATTTAAATAGATGAAATTAACGTAGTTAATATTCGTAAAGGTGATAAATTTTTTCCACCGAATTTCGATGCGGCATAGGAAGAAAGGCAAGAGAAAATTAAAACCGGTTAGTAAAATAAGCGTGATATCTCCGCATGAAACAAGAAAGTGCATATCATCACGTCATGTCATCAACTCTTTTTAAATACGAGAAGAAGAGACCGATCGAGTATTTATATATGAGTGTGATGGTGTTTGTTGTTGGCGAGTGATAGCTTAAGGTGCATAATCGCCCCTTCGCCCGTGCCACCGGTATTCCACTAAAAGTAAAATGCCGCGCTCGTTTTTGCTATCACAATCACCAACAGCTTTTTGAATCCATCCGTTCGTACACCATTTCATTCATTCATTACCTTCTAGTCACTTACACTCTTTAAGCTATCAACTGCAAACCCACTACCAATATTACTGTTTCTCTTGTACCGTCAAATCAAGACGACTGATGGATCATGAATGTGTAATGTAAAGAAAGAAGTATATTATCAGCATATTATAAAGTTGATGGTACAGCTATAAATATTCTCTAAATATTCGTACGAGAACGTGTCTTTTTGAAGCATTTTATGCATGGCTCGTTAGATTTATCAACCTGAGTGACTGACTGACGAACGAGGTTGTTGTAGTGTGAAGTGAACAAGAGAATATAACACACGTTACACGAGCACACGGCAGTTTCGTCTGTTTGTCACTCGTTCAACAAAGTAGTGCGATGGAAAAAACGCAGTCTGAACTTTTCATGTCACACAACGTAAGGCTCTCGAAGAAATCGAACATGATCAATTTCTCGCTTTATTGCATATGAATATAAAGCTTTAGTTCCCCTCGCTTCCTCCTTTTGTTAGGATCCCAACGTGAAATGACGACAATGAATAAACATTCGTACGGGAAAATGAAGTGTATCTGACATATTGAACGTACCTGCATGCATATATATTTGTTGTTTGTTGCTCAACAATATATACTCTCAAAGCACATGCATCATCACACACGAGTTTTTTTCTCTTGCTTTCACCACTACTAACAATGAAGCCGCGATGGTGATAAACAGAAAACCGTATTATCCTGTACGTCGTACGGAAATGTAAAAATAGAGACGATTTTCTTATTTTTTAAAGCATGTGACAGAACTTGCCTGGCAGGGAAAAGAAAGAAAGAAGCTTCCATGCTGAGAGGAAAACGTCGAAAGAATGAAAATTTGAAAGTTCTAAATGACAGCATCTTTCAAATACCTTTCTCCTTTATTATATACATAAATTATTATTCGTTCTGATGTATCATTCAAGGTTCACACAACATTCATTCTTGCTGGTATGTATTCGTAGAAATTCATATCGGTAATTTGAAAGGGTCACAAAATACACCAGAAGCAGCGGAAATACTTTGAACCCATTTTTTGTACAATAACGACAGACCTTGAAAGATATACATTAAGAAAAAAAAATGGGGTATCAGAATAAAAACATGTACAAATCTACATGTATTCATATTATACTCCTCTTTATCTCTTCTTTTTGCATACATTACAAGGCTGGAATTGGAAAGCAGTAAATTCTCGGAATCAACCAGGCATCGATCATCATGAACGAATGTATAATATGGAACGTGAATGAAACGCTTCAATTATAAATCAGTTGGCGATGATGATACTTGAATAGAGAAAAAAGTTTTTACATTCTTGCTACTTTCATTTCGCCTTTTTTTCTTTTCAGTGTATAATATCATCCTACACAACCCAGCCGAATGGAGCCGTCATTCACACTTTATCAATGCACTTGGTGCGAATAGCTGCTTTCATCAATAATTCGGATTTCCTTGAAAAAAATCGTGATGCCTGCTTTAGGATCTACTTCGATTTTAAGAGAAAGAAGCGTCTACTTTTTTTCAATAAACATTCTTCTGCATTTCTTCTTTCATTTCAGACAAATCCTTTGGGAGATTATTTTCGGGAGTTGCTACTACACTCTGCTTTCAACAACATTTTCCCACTTTTCAGTTCTTCATCCATTACCATTCAGTTCATATGAAATTATGCTGACTGACTCGACTGACTTGACTACCAACTTGCCTTGGAATGTATTTACCAAAAAGTCAACTACGAGTACTTTGCCGATATTCATTATTCAACGCAGTAGCTGTGTGCCACGGCAAGCAGCGTGCGCTAGCACCGGTGAAACCTATTAGTCAAGTGAATTACTAACTGTCAACAAAGTTGTAAGCGTATATTTGTATTTGATACAGCATATGTACGGGACACACCGATGATGTTGCAGTGTGCATATATTATCATTATTATTTTAGTATGCTTTATCATACATGTAGCTATTATAGCTTGTGTATATGCTAAGTGTATATGAAAGAAACTCATGGCACCACTTCATCTCCTAAAGACATTAATCACCAACTGCTGCGGGTGATAAATGTGTGACTGTGAAAAACAGGACGGCGGTGGTGGAATACGATGATGATGGCATGCAAAAAAGAGAGAAAATTCCAGTAGCATTTTGAGCTACACAAAACTTCATATTAACAAGTGCAAATTCTCACTATCCTGTTAGCCAACTTTTTAACTTTCATCGTTTGTCGTGTCGTCGTGCGCTTGCATACGTTTTTTTATCCTGTTTGCAAGACACTTATTTGCTGCAAGTACCACACACACGTGAATTTTTTTTCTCCCTCTTTAGCTTTTGAAAACATTGTCATAAAACCAGTCACAAATATGTCTAAACATCATCAATTCAAAGAGGAAAATATACAGCTTGTGCAATCACTTGTAAAAATCACACAAACATTATGTCATAAAACATTAAAAATTTCTCGTTCTCATGAATTACTGCATTCATGATGATCAGCCGTCTGTACTAAAAATTGTAAATAAGCAGCAGATTTTTTCGACAATTTTAGGTCGACGCGCGGGATACATGGTAGTTTGGTAGTTATACTACTTAAACTACGCTTACTGTCTGAGTAAACTTTGCTCAATAAGATAAAGTCGTGATCTTTTCATCCGCACTATACAGAAAAGCAGTGAGTAAAAATGTGCAAGATGAATGGCCACTTTTCAAAGCAGCAATGAAGCATGATTTCGTTTACAAGTGCGTCAAATTAATCAAAGTGACTTGCTCTTCAAAAATGAAGAAAATTTCCCAGAATTCAGCAAAATGCTCAACTTCTGCTTACTGCTTGCATGGTGAACGTACAGTAGTTCATTTTTACGCTACTTGAAAAAGTATGAATCAACATCCCTAATTTCCTTCACTTCCGCCAATTTTTTAAGCTTTTGAGTACACATGCTCATCTATTAGCCATTCTCAGTTTTCTCTCCGACACATTTGTAATGTCAACTGGGGATCGACAGTTTAAATAAACCGAATGACACACAGTCGGCTTTTTTTACTTAGAAAAATGCCCATGAAACAAAACAATTTAACGGATTGTTGACGAAAACAAAATACGTCTTTAAGAAGAAAAAAGCCCTTTCATAATATTTATCTCCATGTTGTAATCCATTCATTCGTAATCATTATCAGACTATGCATGGTGAACAAAACTTCAAACTTAACGACTAACATAGTTTCTGTCTATTGCGAGGCAAGTACATTTTTACTATTTAAAATACCAATGCAAATTTGAAATTTATGGTTGAGAGGTTATACGCTTGTCTGAGAACATTTTTTACCTTGCCTCTCTCTCTGGAGTTTTAAAACTTGTTTGATTAGTAACACATGTGTATATATATATCATTATTACTCCAAGTAATTATTTTAGTTATGTACCACATTATTTTTATTATGATGATTTTCGCTGTGTGGTGGTTTGCGTGGTTCGGTGGGAAGGAAAAAGATGAATAGGATGGTTGGGTTGGGATGCATACGTATGATGACCTAGGTGTAAGCGAAGTAAACCGTCTTCTTCATACACACATTAAAAAGACGATGGGGTAATTGTGGTGATGAAAGGTACACAGAAATCTACATATGGGAACAAGGGAATATGTATATGCGTTTTGTTGTTACATGATATCATGTGTAATACATGATACTACTCTTCTTCTATTTTAAAAATTCAGACACTATGAACGCACAAGCAATTAATCTTGAAGCGCTATAAAATATGCAACGAACAATAAAAATTCAATTGAATGGACCATCCTTCTTTACAGACAGCAAAAGTAATAGGGAAGGCGATTCTCATTTCTCTCTAAAAATTGACTATGATCCATTGTAGATGTTTGCATTATGGTCTTCGTCGTCGTCGGCGCCTATTCTCACTTCACTGCCGACGCATTAATTACTTATATGAGGGCTATTAGCCACAGTAATAAAATATCATCCAATAAAAAGTGAATTCCGACATTTGTAACATGTGCTGAGTGCGCAATAAAACAATGCATTTAACCAACTTGTATGCACATTTTACTATTGTTCCCAAAAATTAACGACCTGTTATTTATTTATTTTTGTATACATTGTGAGGAGTAAATGCGGTTTGTTTTAAAGTTACGTCATTGTAGCTTACTAAAAGACTTTTTAGCAAATTACAAATTAATTACTCTTGAGATAAAGCTTGACTAACAAGCATTGCAATGCAAAGTAAACTTATACGATAATTTGCATCTCTTTGTATTTCGTCGAAGTGCACCAAGAAATAGCTTTGTTTTGTATTGATGTTATGTTGCTGGTGAACACGATCCACTCTCTATTTATGTGTATATTTTAGTCATGTAAATTGTACCATCAAATTTTGGTTTTAAATGTATCTTTTTGTGCAAAATCTATTTTTACCACAAACGTACCACCATACTGATTTGGAGTAATGATAGCATATCCGGAAAATAAAATCGGGTTCAGTTGATAATAAACTTTCCTAATGTATACAAGAACAATTTTTTCCTCCTCCTTGGTTCCGAAAAACTATGGCTCGTTCCAAACAAAATGTGGGAGTGCTTTGCCTTACAAATTTACAAGGGTTTAAAACTTTACTGTCTAAAGTTGAAACCAAAAACCATAATTAGTTTTCAGAGATCAGCGCATCGAATATATATACTTTTATTTCACATTTTCTTGAAGATGTCAGTGATATATGTCAGTATAATATTTTAATTGGATATTAATACTTGTAAATGATATGCACTTGTGTGTGGCACGGATTAAAATGATGTCATCAGTGATGTGATAATCTGATATCAATTTCTGCAAACCAAAGCAATAATTACCGCGATTTTCTGCCATATTATGTTCATTCGTTGTACAAAACAGAGATTACACTCATTTTAAGTAGGCACAAAGAAAACTACTAGCAATATCACATTGCTCCGGCTTGCCATTGCCACTGATCTTGGTAGGTTGAATTGAAACAGAGAGGAACACAGGTTCTGTCACGACTCGTGACCGTAATTACTCCAAAAGAAATTTTTATCTTACGGCAGAGAGAGTTAAGCTATACACAATTTCGCCGAAATGAGAATTGAAATGTCTGCAGTATAAAAACACTAACGAGCAAAAAGCAAAATAAAAGTATTGTATTAGGTACAAAATGTGTTAGTTGAGTGGGAGCAAGATGGAATGATTTTTTTACAAATCCATTAGTTTGATCAACGTTAATGCATCGGCGACACCTTGAAGGCACGCTCATAAACTTTTGTGTCTTTATGTTGTACCATCTTCGACAAATGACTAATAAAAATGAGCAAGAAGCATACTTCACGACCGAGATAAAAACGCTTTTCTCTGTTTTCTTAATATTTTGTTTAGCCAATTATATAAAAACCACACAATAGTTAGACTGACGACGACGTGATAATACATTACCCGCACAACTCATTATAACACCTGTCTATAAAAACTCTGTAGTCTGCTTTCTTTACAAGCACTTTTAGGTGAGATATTAGGTCGTCGTGGGTAAAGCTGATTACCCATCTTCTTACTTAGCCTGCTTCCTACTGACAATAGCACCTGCGTATAGAGTGTATGCTTAATCCTTTCGAGGTAGGCCATAATGATTATTTACTTTCATACTTCAATGGAAGAAGATAATTAAACATGTCACACGACTTATAATTACATTTACCTTGTTATACTCATATATGCCTACTGCTTTCTGGTAAAAAGTTCTTTGGTTTCATTTGTCAATAAAGAAAACTGGACATTTATCCAAAAAAGCTTAAAGGATGAAAGCAAAGTGATCAGTGTCTTCTTTTAAGTTTTTAGGCGACAGGTTACTCAATTTCTTATCATCCCTTCAATAAAATCCTCTTATAATCAACAAATGAAACGTAAAGAAAAATGTGTACTCTTTGTTTGTGTAGTTGTCTTGAGTTGTTGTCATCCAAAATCCCTGACACCACCATCCATCCTTCAAAAATATACCCATGACTAGTTTAGAGTAAAAGTCGTGTCGTGAGCTAAATTTTTAAAATGACTCTTTTAAACTTTTGTTGTCAACTTGTTACATGCTCCAAATATCATAGAGTTACAATCGGTTGTCAAAAAGCAAATATTTTTTCGTGTTAGTTGACTGGTAGTTTGGTCGCCAAAAAAATTGAATGGTTCTGTGTATTATTACAGTATTTTTCTCATGTTTACCAGTGTTGTTATCACTGATATACAAAGAAATAAAAATAAACTATCCAATTACCCTGAATAAATTGCGATTTAACTCCTTTTCTTTCCTAAATAAAACGGCCATGCATGCACACATTATAATGGAACTGTGCAATCATGTTAATCACTCACATTATTATGATGTATACTTCAACAAACGAACATGATTGGTGTGTAGCCACTGGTTAAATTCTCAGTGGAATTTAGATAATAGCAAAAAGGACCAGTTGTGCCTCTGAATCTCTCAATTTAATATCAATGCGCATGTTCCCCTTTAACTCTCTGAAAAGAAATCCTGAGGAACCTGGGAATAAGATTTTTATACAATCAGCTAAAAAAAAGTAGAATATTGTACATGTTTAAATTTGCCTACAGCGGAGAACATAAAATACAATGAAACAAAAAAATATTTGAATGCATATGTGTGTTTGTGAATTATATGGCTTCCTCGTTTTTCTTTTCCCTCAACTCATTTTTATTTGCCACCACGAAATCTTAAAGACAGTTTTTTCAACAATAAAAAACATCTTCACTGCGCACAAAACACGCACTTATTTCAACTCTCAGAGAGATATTCTTTTTATAAAGACACAAAACGACATAGTTAAAGTCGTAATCGTAAATTAGAGATAAAAAACAAGACTCTACACATTACTAACTAACAAAAACCCATTTGAAGAAAACAACGAGACAGTTACAGAAAGAGAGTCGCATATATTCTCATCACCATTGTCATCGTTTGCATCGCATATATAAAAAAAGAGAAGAGTACAATAATAATCTTGGATGATTCTTGATGAAAACACACTAACGTCAATAACGAGAGAAGAAAAAGCTGATGTTGCTTTGTGTAATGTGCTGCACATGGTTCTCTCTCAATTTACGAGGACCATCGAGTCATTTAACTTTCTTAATTCAGCATTTTCAATTGCTCTGCTACTAGCACACGAGAGAGATGAACACAGAACAAAAAGAAAGTTTCCTACTAAATCCAAAAATTCGTGCATAAATAAGCAGAGCAAGAAAAAAAGTTATACGTGGAAAGTAGCATAGCAAAAATAGTTTATACATATAATTTTACGGCCTGACTTTCAACACAAGTACATAAACTATGCAATAGCTTTATTTTTCCAAACAGAGAATCTGCGTGCCGAATCTACCCATCCATCCATCCTGGCAAATATACATGTATTATGCATATATTTTTGCTGAATGAGTTGAGTAGAAGTGTGCTGCTTGGTCTTCACTTCTTTTTTTGTTTCCAGCTAGCTTATTGTAAAGACACTAAACGCGTGACACATCCTTCTTTTATTGTAAGTTAAAAAGCAAATTGAAACAAAAACTTTTTCCCTCTCGGAACAACTTCCTCGACACAAGTTTTCCGAGAGACAAAGTTAACCAACAATTTCTTTCATAATACCTATACATGTGTACTATACTCCCTCAACGGAAAAGACAATAATATAATAGTAGGTAGTGGTAGTGTTAATAGAAAAATCAACATTTTGAGTGAGATATGTAGTTGTAGCAGTTCATTGAATGTATACTTACTTACTTTTAGTATTTATTTCCTTTTTTCTCTTGCATTATCAAACCCATGCACATCTTCGAAAATCCCTATAAATGTACCACTGACAGCAATCTCTCTCTATTCTCATCCATGATTCTACAAGATCATTTGCGTCAATCTAAATTTCCACATTTATTTTGTTTTTCCATCATCGGGAGTAGTAATGCACAAAGTGGAAGGTTAAATCTTTTTCTAAAATCTCGGTCGACAAAAGCAAAGGCGTCATGCCAAAGGGGAAGCTTATAGCGATTATCATATTTTTGCTTACATTTACACACAGCTTTACAAAAAGTAAAGTCGATAGCAGTTCGATTTCTGGCTAAAAAATGTCACTCTGTGTAAAATGTGGGTTATATTATTCTCAACCAACTTTATATGTACTCGATGACTAAAGCATAAAACAAAAAAAAGAGTATTTTATATACAAACAGTACAATGTTTCACTATTTTGTAAAGTAAAATATCGACATAAAATGAGATTGAAACACTAATTTGCTAAAAGAATATTATAACGGCTTTAAGTGGGATTACAACTTCTTCTCCTGAAACAAGCTGCATCTTTTTGATTATTGTAAACAGTATTAGAGAATGATGATGATAATTTGAAGCAGCAGTAGCACAGCAATTCAGCGATCATTATTAACCAACTGGACCGGCAAGAAAACAAGAGAGGTCTTCAAAGCGTCATAATCATAACAATCATAATATCCAGTTGAAGTCCAAATGCCGAAAGTCATTTAAACCATGGTCTGTAACAAATACAACCACTTAATGTACTTGCTGACTTGCTTACTTTTTCAGCAAAAAAAGCATACCAGTAATATATAAAATGATATACTATGTACACATGTTACTAGCTACCTATAAGTATAAAGATGCTTCTACTCCGTGAAATAATGGTGGCAATGTAGCAGCAGGAGCGTACGATTTTCAACAATCTTGTAAAACAAGTACACATTTAAACCGGCACACATATAATCAAGGATTAAAGTCAAAAATTCTCATAAGCCTTCATTTTCACACATTCAGTTCAATTCTATTATATATTACATGCATTACGTAATGATGATTCTCAAACACTGATGTTCTATGATTCGCTTCTCTGCTGATGATGATGTTGATCATGCTAACAAGCTGTGTGAAGCTGGATTATTACTAACAAGCCATGAAAAAAGAAGACTGAGCTGAAAACTACTTTGAGGATGGATGTATTTATAACAAAGTGGAGGAAAGAGGCCTCAAGAAAAACATCAAGACTCATCAACAACTGTCATGAACGATTTGTCTTGATGAAGAACCAAAGTCCCCTTTCCATTTCTTTCTTTACCTGATATACATACGTAAAAATGTTCGCATATGATTTTTTAATATTGTTTTTTCAAGTATGGAAAGAAGGTACTTTTTGGGTATACACTACATTTATAGCTCAAGGTATAAAAATCCAAGTGTACATTGTAAAGACCTGTTGTATCTTCATCAAAATGTTTATCTGTTCGATTTGAATGCATTTCAATCAACGACAATTTTTGTAGCTGTGTTCACAAATGAGGCTGCCATTATTGTAGTGTATGCAGAAATATTTTATGTGTATGTCTAACAAGTCAAAAGTATTGGTGAGAGGGGTGCAAATGAGTAACCCGATAACAAAGACTCCAGAAGCAGTGCAGGTGCAAGGGCTTAAGTGTTCATTCATAGAGACTTACACCACCACCACCGTAACGTTAATACTATGAGTATTATAATGAGGATCTAGTTGTGGAGGAAGGCAAGAATTTTTTTGAGAGACACATGCTTTGCATACGTGGCGTGCAAGAGTTATACCCAAAATTACATCTTCCGCATTTGTTAGTCTGCTTTCATGTGTTTTTCGTTGTAATTCAAGAAGGTTTTGTAAGAGAAGAGTATAACGTGAGCTCGTAGACGAAAATCGATGCGTCCCTTTTGCACCTCATTATCGTCATTTGCATATTTCCAACAATCGGATAGATTACATTCCTTTCTTATTGTTAAAATGGGATTAGTATTGACGTAACACAATTGCACACATATTTATATGAGAGCTTTTGGTGTGTCTAAAGCCTTACAATTCAGCTTATATGAAAGAAAGAGAAAGGTATAATTTATTTTTCTACCCTAAAAAGTGTTCATGTAAAGATGCTGATTTTCCATGTTAGATTCCTTCCCACCAACAAATAATAATTTTAGTTTAAAATCTGAGCATGTAAATGAATGCATGAAGTAGAGAGATGAGGCATGTCATGCTAATCACTTGCATGGATTTACTGAACCATGAACCTCAAATGTTGGCTTTACATGTAACTTCAAAAAACAACAATATTTTGTGTTCCTTTAAGAATGAATAAGGTACAGGTGTAAATTATTTAGTTAGTGTCTATAAGCATTTTACATATACACATAAACACAACACAAAATTCTCTCTGGTTGGCGATAAAATGTGTTATGCCATAAGCCATACAGCTCACAATATAATTTCGGAACCACAAGTTAGAACTTTACGATCCATTTTTCTAAAGCAGCTAATGTATTATACAATATTTTATGGGTTGACCGTGGAAATGGAATAACTATTCTAGCTATTCTATATATTCTTTACTTTTAAAGGTGCTAACGAAGAAAATTACGTGAACTGAACGCATGTCGTTCTTGTTATATGATTGGAATGTATGTATAATATGATGAGTACTTGTACAAGAAGAGATATGGACAACGAATTATAAGGAACAGATACAGGGATGATTTTTACGTGAAATATTTATGTGTCTCTGTCTTTAGATTTTCATAATGGACTTTGGTAGATATATTCATGAGCAATATTATAAATAAATAAAACGAAAGACTCAGATTGAATTGTGTCATTTCTTGGTATTTTTTTATTTTCCAAGAGAGTGTTTTATCCTCATAAAACATCAACGCTTTCAGCATGGCTATTAAAATTGGTCATGCATCAGTGAAGCCTTCAGTTAAATTATTACGCACACGCAGCAGTGTACGACCCAATATATTTCTCTTGAGAAGACCAAAAGATTATTTCTAGCTTGCCCTTCGTTCGATACATTTCAGAGATACTATTTTCATCTTTCCTTTGGACAACCAAAAGTCGTTAATCAAAATCGCAGAGTAAAAAAAAGATGATAAGTAAAATACATATAACAGCAGTAATATATAAGTTATATATTATTTTACTGAAGCGTTTCTAAAATAGTAACATTTTTATGTACACAAGAAATCCAAATATAGGAAAGTGAAAAGCATCAACATTCCATTTTCTTGCAGTGAACCACTGACAGAGTCTTCCTAAATAGTACAAATAACTTTACAACAATCATACATATACTTTTAGCTGTCAATGAGTGTAACTGATTTAACGGAAAAACAATACCTCTTTTATTAGTTCGTAACAAAAGAATGAAAGGTCTTATGTCCACTAATATTTGTGTGTGCGAAGAAGCCATTACACTTCACTTGTATTTAACGGAAAAGGTTTTCTCTCTCCCTTTCATTTACCCAAACACTTATACTGCTAGCCTCCTTCTAACACAGTGGGTAAACCAAAAGGGTATGTATGCAGCAAAAACAGAAAATAATAAACACACACATAAGAATATTAGGAAATTAACAAGGCAATCTTTTTTTCCTGTCTTTAGGATCATATTTTACGATTTCGGCTCGTAAAATTTTGAGGAAAATGGTCCATTATGTTCCCTCTTGTCTTGCCAAGAAACCGTCCCTTCTCAAATCTTCAAGAGGAAAAAAGGTCTTCCAGATACCTACTGTGCGACAGAAAATATGGCATTCTACCTTTTTTATCTGATATTACTATGCTTTTTGTAGTTTGCATTTATTTTGTTAAAGTATAGTTGACTGACATCCTCATATTATCGCCTAGAAGCAATCGGTAACACTAGTTAGTTTTTACTCTCGATGATTGAGAAGGGTCACTTGAACAAAAACACAGTATGTACATTGCAGATCCTTGGCCACACCTCGGAAATCCACCTACAAAAAATCTTTAGCGGCCCGCTTCCGTCAGTGTCGGGTCGACTTTTAGATTGTTTATTAGTATTATATATACAAATACCAAACATAAAACGTGAGTACCCCCGCACGACACACGAAGACAAAGAATTTTTGGTTCGTTTGTAAAATGGAAGGAACAAAATGAGTATTATACTTATGTGGATTGTGAATTGCCCATAAACATTGAAATGACACATCTCTCTGCTGATGCAGCAGGCAGCTCAGAGCTCACCATTTTTCCATGCTGATGAAAAAACGCCAAAAGATGTAATTTCCTGAGAAAAACAACAGAAACAAGCTGTTTATGGAGATAACGTACAAGCTATGTGCATCCAGAGGTAATCCATCAAACCACAGCAAACCAAGAAAAAAAACTTGTACTTTTCAACCACTACTATGCAATCACCTTAGCTGTTGCACAAAAAATATACACGTTTTTTCTGTGTAACTATTTACATGGAAGTGTATATAGTGTCCATTTCTGGAGGATGAATATCAACTACCTTTTTCCGAGGTGATACATATCTTTACACTTTTTTTTAACGAATAAGCAAATATTTATATAGAATAAAACTAACAATGTAAAAGCGTTGCCTTTTACACAGTTTGCAAACAGATTTTTGTATTATTTTAGAAAAAAGGAGGCGATTCCTCTGGTGTACCCTGCACCGCATGTTACATTTTTTTGTTGTAATTTGGTGGATTTTCCAATTTTTACTACAATACATAAATTATTTCCCTTGTGTCAAAAGATAACAATGGTTTCAAATGCACAAACACGGCTAGCAGCCGTCGTCGTCGTCACTCGTTCGTCACACATATTGGCCGCTTAATAAGTACTCCCACCTCATATATTTCATTCTTTCAGAAATACCCATTTTATTTATTACACCGAACTTTTTAATTCTGGTTTTGTCACGCTTTTTTGTTGACTTTTGTCCTATTAGTTACTGCTAACAATGTGTTACATAAACATGGTATGATACGAAATGCGTGTTGGTTTTTAGTTCATCTTGACCTATACCAATTTATTTATTTAGAATTGAATTGGATTGTAATCACTTAATGTAATGTACGTTTTTGTATTTTCCCTCTTTTCTACAATTTAATTATTCTCTCCCAACAATTAATCATGTTTTCTTCACGGATGCTTGAGGAAAAAAAATGTTTTCTTACAAATACTATCCTCACATCTCTCGTCATGTAATCAATATAAAGTCATTTCGTTTTACCTGTTCTCATTGTCAGGAAATCCCTTTACAACTGCACTGGTCTTAAGATATCGATTTTGTCATCGTCACATTATTAGGAGCAGAGAGTCGCAGCGCAGTAGAGTATTCTCAAATGAAAATGTCAGATTTTTACAAAAGGCAAAAAAGTAATGAAATGAGTTCTTTCCTTCCTGTTTCAAGTAGGTATGGTATTTGCTGCCTACCTAGTAAAATTCTAAAAACTAACAACTGCGTGTCTTCCAATTCCCCAGTGGATAATAGTTCTGACTGCCAAACCGTTTCGAGATAATTTCAAGTGTAAAAGTTGAACCAGAAAACAAGTGGGACCTTCAGCAGTAAATGTAAAACGATGGATAATGGTTGTGTGTTATGAGAGAAGCAGTTATACGTTTTTGTAGCTCGTCATGTTGATGATTTGAGGAGTCTTATTACATAACAAGCAAAAAGGAAATTGGCTTCTTGTCGACAAGCCAATGTAAAGATAGTTTCAATACGACTTAAATGTAAATACATACATTATTTCTATTGCATACTTACCGGCATACATACATTTTTTATCGTTTCTCTTACTACTTTGCAGCAGCATGGAGGTTGCAATATTACATATTCGATTCACTGTTGCATGCTCATTTTATTTCTCTTACATCGTTTTCATGACTCGACCAACTCCTTAGACTTTTAAATTTTTTACTACTCACATCAGTTCTAGTAAATATGAGGAGAAAATGTGAAGAAAAACTGCTCATTTTACAAATGTTATGTATATTGCATTCCTTATATGCATTTTACAAACTATAGAAAGAAAAAGAGATTCAATATATATATAACAGTACATATGCATAAGATGTATTCCCAAGTAAAACCATAATAATGTTTGTGATGGTACATTTGTAGGCTCATAAAATAAATTGTGGCTATTGGTCCCAAGCGAGATGGTTCGTAAAAAAATCAACTAGCTTTCCAGCCGGACTTTACGAACTTCAAAATGGAAAAGCAATAACAATAATAATACCAAGAGAGAGAGAAAAAAACAGAGCAAAAGAAGAAAAAACGTGAAGATACCTATACATATTGCATACACTGCACTGCTTGTGCTTATTCTGATCTGAACAACAAATAATATTTAAAGACGATATGTCTATGTCATGCTCACTGGTGAATATATATATTTACTATGACCAAGTTCTACAAACTTGTTGGATATTTTCTTTTACAAGTGCTTGTATTATAGAGCAGGGGTACTTCAATGACTCACAACTTGTTAGAAAAAAGTGGCACAAATAAGCACTTTCTGAATCCATCCGAATTGAATTCTTTTTCCATGATGTGTAGTGCAACTGCACGTAACAAGTGATATTCTCGACACGAAATAGTTAAGACTTTTTTTAAACTGGAGCGAGGAAACAATGATTGTTATGATTATTTATTATCAGAATGTGTGACTCTTACACGGGAAACGTAAAGGAAAATGGCTTTTACCTTGTTTTTTATATTAGCGGTCTCGCTTACAAATGTAGAACCGAAACGAGTTTTTACTATTTCGTGCAGTCCAAAGTATATACCTGTGTATAAAAATAATGTATGCTTGTTTTTTGTTACTGTTACATTATTTTTCTCTTTGGTGCGCTATGTGATCTGAGTAAAGAACATGTTACAATATATTACAATAGTGGTTATCTTATGACCAATCATTATCACAAATGTTACGCCTTTGATTTGTCGCCTACTATTTAGCTAGTATATATACTTGCGCCAGAAATAGCTATAAAATAATCATAACAAAGGATATAAGAGGTACAGGAAATGTGAATGCAAATACAAACCAAACTGGATAAATTGATAGCGTCCTAACCAGATTGTTCTAATACAACAAATTGAACAAATATTGTTTTTTCAAACTAAATGCATATGTATGATCCCATCCTCTGGAAAATGTATATTTATAATGATAATAGGTATTCATGTATATTGTATCAAGGATTAATATTTTTTGTAATAATGCTTGAGTAGAAAGAGACAACTCTACGAAGTGAAGCAACCCTCACAAATAATACATTTGATAAATGCTCCCCTGCCAAAGTCAAATATATGTGGTTTAAGTAAAGCCTTCTCCTGTCAAGCAACAAAAGAAGTTATGCTTTTTGAGCCGTTCCCCTTCCAGTCTACCACGAAAACAGACCAGGAAAAATGCTCGTAACCAAAACAAAGACGTCTTATAATAATATCCACCTAATCAAAATATGCATGCAAAGCAATCAAAATCCTTGCCTAGCTATTTGCCCTTTGCCTGTCAAAAGTAATATTGTTACACTGAAATGATTTGGGGTTGACCATACGGCAAAAAAGGGTAACTGTTCCTCTCTCAAGGAGTCAACGTGTGACTGAATATTCTCTTACTATAAACATCATGCCATAATGGATGTATGCATGTATTCATCTTACTACACTGACTGTAGGGTAAACATAGGCCACCCTGGTTGAAATTTTAAGGGTATATCCATACAGACCTAGTTCCCACCTACAACAGCCACGCTACTTTTCACTTTACTTATTCAACTGTGTCACTTTATGTCAAACAACTCTTGCAATGTATTGAAAGCAACGAGCAAGTATATTGCTTATTGAAATCTGTGAATCATGGTTTAAAATAGCTTTTTTTATTTGTTTAGCAAAATACTTTAATAATGAAGATAATCCACCAAAACTGGCATAATGTTCACTATAGTTTGGGAGAAAAAACATGTCATATGAAATGACATGCACACAAGAGACATTCTCTGAAATTGCGTCTACTTCTTCGGATTAGTATCAAGATTTGTGCAAAATGTAACAAAATTTGCTACGCATCCAATAACTCCCTCGACACACAAAAGCAAACTTTAAAAAAATCGTTTCCGTTTATTTTTGTTTTCATCTCTGCAAAAAAAATTGACTGGCAATATCAATTTGTACATACTTTTATAATTCCCAATGAGTGAACTCACTTGAGGAAACAAGACGTAACAATTATATCAAAACTGATTTACAAGACTTTTTTTATTTCCTCACTTCCTTCGAGACTAGCGTCCTCCTCCATTTTACATACTCGATGAAGTAATCATTAAACATTGCATTTGATATTATTACAATTGCCAACTAGAGTTTTTACAAACATGACAAATTCAACCAGCAATATTTCTTGGTAGAAAGAGAGAAAAAATACTCCCTCAAAAAATTACACGGTTACAGCCCACGGGTGAATTCGAATTAGCTTGTTGCATCATCAATAAAAAATAGTAAGCACGAAAAAAATTACATCCGTGCCTTCCAATCCATCATCAAACTATCCCTCAACTTCAAACTACAAACTAAATAAATCCCCGGACGACTCTCGTCTTTTTTCTTTTCTTTAACCATTATTGCTCCTAATATTAACTTCAACTTCTTGTATGCTAAACACAGAATTACGAAATACATTTATTTATTTTACTACAGTGCATGTAAGCATAAGTGAGAATACTAGAGAGAGAGAGACAGAAAATTTATAAAATGCTTTGCCAGCGTGCCCCTGGTAAGTCTTCTTAAAACAACATTTGGTATCGTAAGAGAAAAAAACGTGTTTAAAACTGAATTTGCCTGGATTCAACAAGCCATCACTTTAGAGAATCATCATCTCAGCCCAGCAGATCTCAAGATTTCAATACAGTTAATCACAAGAGAAAATCTATAGTTTTATAAGATGCACTTTTCTTCGCTTGATCAAATGAAAATGGACGTTTTTTATACTTCAGACAAGATTCGTTCGCAGCTACATTTTTACACAGAGGAACGCGTGATGAATAAAAGTAATGATTTTGAATTTGCTGCCTAATAGATAATATAGCTGGATATATGAGCGCGTTTGCTTATAATCATAAAAATGAAAACGAATAAAAAATATTGTTTGCCTTATACGATGTATCCTGTACTCCTGTGGCTATAAACTAGAAATTCAGTCCACACGGACACAGAAGAACGCATCATCAGCACGAATCCAATGCACAAGAGCATTATTACATACATACATATATTTAGTTGGATAAACAGGTGAAATAGTAAACGAAAGAAAAAAATAACTTGTTGAATGAGTATTTTTCCTAGCTGACCAAACAATATCCTGATTGCTGGTGTTGTAGAAAGTAAAGAAGGATCTGTCTACAAAGGAATTTCGATAAGGTAGTAAGACAAAGATCAACTGGGCTTATTATATCGTTTTACTCACACGTACAACTTTATAATAGTTATGCCATGTTGCTGATATAAGGTCGTCTCTCTCTCACTTTTGATCCCTCTGATGAGATCCTTGTTAGTTATGTGATTGGAGCTAAATAAGAAAAAAATGTATACAAGCAGAGGCGAAGAAGGGTACCTATTACTTCACTTTTCTTCCTACACAATTCCACGAAGGATTCGTTCGGAGGGATGATGATGATGATGATAATCATGATGACGACGGCGTAAAATGTTCATGAGTGTTATTGCCAACATGTGAATGATGATGCATTGTTATGTTTGCCTTTTACTGTACTGTTGGTTGTATGAAGTATCAAGATGATGTTGCTTTTACGCTGGATATTTTTTGGAGGTTTACATTTTTCATCTATCTTTTCTCACTGAAAATCATTTCCCACTCTTATAACTCACCCCTCTACATCTAATACATTATAACGTAAAGATAGATAGCTGTGTATTAAATCAGAGATTATTATGATTCAAGGTGATGTAATGCTTGGTCTAGGTACATTAGCGTCACAAGGATCTAATATACATTATCGACCCGGCTGAAAAATCGTGACAATATCGCCTGGAGCCAACATAAAGGAGCAAACCTAACGCATCATCGTCATGATTATCATGCTGCTGTTGCTGATCATCATCAAAAGTACAACAACAAGTAGCTGGAATGCATTCATTTCCATTTCGTCTCTTGTCGACCGCTCTCCACTTGTTTTTTGACTACCGAAAATGTAAACACTATCCGTTGGCTAAGGCTAACTCATCACACGGACGGTAAGGTTGACTTCTTTTTATGTTCCGATACAATACAAATTATGCATATACGAGACACATCACACAGCAATATGTTATACGTTACCAGAAAGTAAGTCAAGTGTGCCCAAGTATCCTCTCTACTAGGCGCCTGAATGTCCTACGAAGGGCTATCGAGAGTTACATACAAATACCAAGTCATGATTTGTCACATTGCATTGTTTAGATAACTAAAGATGTTAAAATTAGAAATATGAATTCCACAAGACTTTTCTTTTCAACTACAAAAATAACCTAAGAAGAATTTTTCCAAATAAATAAGAATTAATTAAATGGGGACGATTGACATTCATGTATTGATATTCGTTCGTACTCAAGAATACTAAAAAAATCAGTTTCCGCCATCTGAGATAACAATATTGTGAAATAGAAAAACAGAGATAACCTTTACATGCACACATGTTGAGAAAAAAATATACGATTATGTACGTTTGTAAGATTACTTTAATTCAATTCAATCAGTGTTCCTAGCTAGTTTACAATCATTGAAGAAATCAATATCACATACAAATTCACACGTACGCATTCCTTTCGCAGATCTAAGAAAGATACAAATTACGCAAAAATATTCACATGCATACATTATATACATAATAGTGCTTTCCAAGAATGGATATGCCGACACAACTGATCGAAGACGTCAATAATACTACAAAAAAGAATATCATGTGGATTTTTATCACATGCGGAAACGTGCCAAATGAGAATTGTAATAAGCTGCGAACTACTACTTCCATCAGAAGAAGACAAACTTAGAAAAAGACAGAATAACTTGCTGGTGATGTTGGTGAATAGACGGTTTTTATAATAAAATAAATTCCTTCCTTGTAGAATGATATTGTTGAAACAAGAGCGGAGCGTAGGTTTTTATTTGAAACGGAGACGATCAACTAGTCGAATTCCATACGTCACTCATGAATTGCCATGTTCATTTCTTTCATAAAATACGAATTCTCTTTCAACCAATCCAATAAAATATAAGTTTCCCTTTTTTCCACAAACATCATGATCATTCATGATGACGGCGGTGAAGACGTTACGATGATGATCATGATGGCCCACCAAACAGCAAAGCCACTACCACCAAACAAGCCCGGTTCTCTTCTCACTGAGGATAAACATTCTAAATACACTATGTATTTATGTAACAACGTGGCATGCCATGTATTATGACATACAGATGTGAATATACAATGTATTCAAATAACATCCGGAGTACTCAATAACTCGATCCCATTTGGTTTTTTTAACTTGCATAAGTTTCATACATGTGCCCAACTTACTTAAGTCATGGACTACTAAACTATACTACCTACAACTCATATTGGATTCCGGGCAAGAGAAAAAGTAATATCTTTAAGAAGTTTATGCATAACCCCTCCAACTTCAACAAGCCGAAAACATTCATCAATACATTTTGAACCAGAGAGCTACCAAAAACTTGTCGGCCGCTTTTTCTTCCTCTGCTCTGTTGATGGTCTCAGTTATTTAAGCATAACCAAAATATACTTTCAAGTGGTGATGATATGATAGTGTAAATATCTAAACACTTATTAAAAAGAACAAGTCGTACAAAAGAAAATTATCCCAGAATCATTGCAATTCTTTTAAATTAGATTTAAAAGTGAAAGTATCCTTCTATATACTTATAATGCATAAGTTTTTTTTAACCTGCCGTAATAAACGGTACGTGGTATGAAAATCATTACCATAAAATATATAACAGTAACTGTTGTTGCAATTTGAACATGCGTTCGTTCTGCTAAAAGTATTTCCCCTGTCATTGCTCGTCAGCTTCCCCGTCTCCAGACAAGACTGCAGCAGCAGTTTGTTGAACAATCACTGCTGCTGCGTGCATAGAAAATGGAGTTTGTCCATGTTACAAAAAAATGATTTATACTGCAGCGGTTTATTCGGCAAGATAAGTATTTGACTGCAACGCTCAGAAAAAAATGGATGAAGTTTATCACGCAACTTTATGGATAGTAAATACAAAAAAAGAGAGGAAGAAATAATAAGTAAAAAGAGAGAGCTGACTGCGAGAGTGCAGTCAGGCACCTTCCACTCCTACTACTTGTACCTGCCCCTATTATAAACTAAAACTCATTCGTCACGTCTGTCATGCATACATTTATATATGCATACATCATATCACGCATGCATTCTGCATGCGACTGGTGATCAGTAGTACGTTCTTTTTTGATAAGGTTGCATGGGATATTATTGCAAGTCTCAAGTTCAATTTCGATTGACCTCATATACGAAATGCCATAATTGCATACTATGTTATCAGGAAAATAATAATAATATGAAAAGAAGATCGATATTTTCATTTTCCATATAACATTTCGCATTTGTAAAATTCATTTTTTACAACTTGAATTTCTATTTTTTCTGAATTATGATATTTAGTAGACTTGACTTGAGATAAAAATCTTCTGCGTCGATAGGAAGGATAGTGAGAGCACATCTTCAGAAAAAATGAACACGTATATAATGTAAAACGACAAGGAAATATTTTGCAAGTTAGCTACTACTACTACTTTATAAATGCAGCATGTCAATGATTCGATGACATTTTCCCTATCATCAGTTTTTCAAAGAGCGAATCAGGATAAATGATAATAAGTATCATTTTTATCATGTTTTGATACAAAACTAAACATCAAGCACAATTTTTTAGCATCTTAGCGAAAGGAATTATGTGTCAAACATATCCGATCTCTTGCACTACAATATGTTACTTGAAAGCATTAAATTTTATTTGAAATTTTTGTTTTTTAAATCGATTGATTGGGATTATTGGTATGTTTTTATGGAGTAGCGCCTCGGTAGTATTGATTCGATAAAAATTGTCGAGTATCCCATAAAAACATATGTGCATACACACATAATCGTAAAATGTCATCTTAATTTCTCAACTTTGATATTGCCCGATTCTCATGTTCTTGCATAGTACCCATGGGTGTGATCCATTCTGCGTCTGAGACACTCTTCTCTGTGGCTTCACTTCAATATCAATATTTTTCTCGTAGTCAGTTCAGTCTGAGGAAAACCAGTCAGATTAGTGGATCATTGGGATTATTTATACTTTTGTGACACTTCCAAAATCAACAATCCACAGTAGTCAATGTGTTATAATACCAGTGTACATTTCAACAGCCCACCACCACCATCATCTAAGACAACTTCATTGCAAAAACACACTCAACCAACGCTTCAACGTTTTACACGTCTTTTCTATGAGATATCGCGTTGATTCAACTTTTCAATCTATAAATCCAGCGAAATCCCATTGCTTCTATTTTGGCATTCCTTTTCTTCAACTAAAGAGGAGTAACACACCACCAAGCAAAATGGAACGTCCTACTTAAAATTTATACACAAAATATTGTGTATATTTTCTCGGTTCCCTTATGCTACTATTTTTTTTCTCTTTGACTGCTTCCAACGTAAATACATTAAATACATGACTTGAATCATGTCAGCAGTAATCCTTTGTAGATGAATATAAATCATGATAATTTTCAAACCTTTTCGTTCCTTTCCTAAATACGCCATAAAACACTTAAACAGCCATAGACATCACAGCAAAAGCCCAAGAAAGACTTATTATACAAGTCAGTGCGTACATACAAAACTGCTAAACAAATAACCTAAACCTGACAACTGACATTCAACGACTTTCACGAGTTTCTAATCTAAATACTCGCTCGATACTGTGTTCATTTTCATGATTTTTATTTGATGCCACTTCCCTTTTATAAGATCGATCATGTCTGCACGTTTTTTTTTACTACGGTAAGACTTGGTTTGCATCTTGTCAAGCCAATAAACTTTTTAAATCTATTCCCCGTGCATATCGATGAAAATTATTTTTTAATAAGAAATTAAACAAGATAACTATTTTAATGAGTTAAAAAATCACCCTTTTCCCTTCCTTCCACCCCTTCTCCATAACTTTCCTTAAACTCTCTCAACATTTTTTATTCTCCTCATCTCTCCTGGACATGTAGACTTAAGGATCTAGATCACCAGATGAGAAACACACATCACATAACACAACCAAAAGTTGATTGGACCACATTTCTATTCTCATTCTTGTTCTTGACTGCCAGTCAAAGTCATATAAATACTTGCATATAAGTATGGTTTATATATTATTTTCCTTCCCCACCATTTTTGCTTCTTCTGTCAAACATGAAATAGCTCTAGTAAAGTTAAAAACCGTAAAGGATGTTTGGTTTAATGATGGTGTAGAGATCTTTAAGTTTCTTAATTGATCCCGTTTAAAGTAGCTAGCAAATTGGCAACTTGTTATTGCTGCTCTACTCTACATGCATTTTATGCATAATAACTTCGTGACTGAATACAAAATGTGTATAAATATGCGCAGCATAACTCTCACAGTAAAAAAATTCTGTCCGAGACAGAAAAAAACTATTTATGGAAATGGCGTCCTCTCGTAAGACAAAAATTGCGCAAGGTACACATATACTATCCTGCTGCCTACATAACATTGATAGAAATTCTTCTACTTTCAAGCTTCCGTCGTAAGCATGTAAAAATAGTCAGTGAAGATTATTTTTTTCGCCACCAAAAGGAAATAATAAAATAAATATATTTATTTCTCATCACTTCACGACACAACGGTCCTACTAATCATCCAATTATGCCGAAAAGCTAACAAGCCTTTCTTTAAAATGAATCATGTTCATCATAACAGTAAACCCGTGAAGAACAAGGTAAAGGCTGCACCGCTGCTGTGTATATTGCTGCAGGTACACAAATAGTTAATCTTTTTACAAAAAAAAACTACAAAAAGTTATCTCTCACAGGTATAACGATCATTTTTAAGAGGAAAAACGACTGAACACATAAAAATTAGCATAAAATCAGATGTTTTTAATCGGCAAATTTCCGTCAATTGTACAAATGGAGTACCGAATGGCAAAGATGTTTTAAAGCGTTTTGTGCTCCTTTTTTATAATTCACGACTACTATGTACCTCCACCAGCGCACACATCGTCGTGGCAAAATGTTCGTGTGCATAATTGCGTGTGATATGGAGTCATTTATTAGCTTTTTACTGTTTACAACATAAGAAATTACCTACCTTTGCTTTGTATCTTCTGGTTATTAAGATTAGCATAGAATGTAGGTACATTATGTACAATGAACACTATTGTAGTTTTGTAGCAGTCCTCATTTTTCTTAAGATTTGTTTAAAAAGGTGGTGGTATGGTATAATAAATCCTCCTTAAACCATAAAGAACTTTATCCATCCACTTATTTCATACACTTCATGCATATTTCATGGTGTATTATAAAAGTCTGGTTAGATTAATTTCACAGTTGAGCTTCATAAACAGTGGAGAATAATTTTGCACTTTACAAGCCGAACCCTCTCTCGGATGCTACTAACCAGCAAGCAATTTACTGCCTAATTTTCTGTATTCTGCAAGCCAGCGATTATTACTATTAAAGCATGAAGTGATGGTAATTTAAAAGATGTCTGATTAACACTGTCATTTCATTTCTCATTTAATTTCTTTCAGCTCACTTTCTTTGCGTTTTTGTTGCTTAATTTCAAGTGACAAAAGAAAGCAATGGCAAATTAAGCAGCTCTCAAAAGATAAAAAAAGTAAAGCAGTTGTGCATGAAAATGCATAAATAAACAAGCCATAGCAGAGAATAAAAAAAGCTTTAATGGTTTTAACCAAAAAATATCATCTCTCACCATTGAAGAGAGCGGCGACCCATTTGTGTAGGGGTAGGGCAAGGATAAATATCCCATGTTGAGAGGTGATGGGTTCACAACACCGTCCAGTGGTTTGCCTGTAATTATTCATACAAAAAAACATAATATTATACAAAAATTCGTGCATGCATTTTGCTAACTTAAATGTTACATGGAAAAAAATTGCAAACATTCATGAATAGCACTTCCAGATTCCAGATAGATCATTCATATATGTAATTGTAGAGATAAGGAGGATAACGACAGCGGAGTGTGCTTTAATGTCGGCATGATCAAAGAAAAACAATACTACCATAACTATGTGTTCTACCGCCACTACAACAAATACAATCAACAAACAGCATCTCTTTTCGCCAGCAGAAAATCTATTACACACATCGTCGCGTCAGCATCATCATCAGCATATCGTCATCATACGCCAATTCAATTGAATGCCAACCTGGTAAAGTAAACCTAGGTTTTATATATCATTTTGTCGTCTCTACTCTTTATACACTTATTATATCATATCGCTTTGGAGTTAAAAACAACATTAGTTAAATGAATAAAAAAGGATGTTTACTTGATATGATTACTTTAAGTTGGAGCAAAATTATAAAGAATTGTTTGCAAACTGCGATAGGTTTAATCTAAATCACCGGGGCTCTGTAGATATTTGAATTATGTTTTATGTACAATCAAAAAATATACCTATATATCTCATCATGATGACATACGAAACATAATTTTAGCAATTTATATGCATTACTCTACCTTTCTATAAAAGACTAGATATTTGCACGTGTGACTTGACTTGACTTACATATATAGATATTTTATATGCCTAAACAGTTTTGAACGTTGTAAAAAATGATGTAGCGTATTTCATTATGAGTCGACTTCTGGTGGTGGTGGATGGCATGGCGTGGTGATGATGTGATATGATGGAGGTGGTGGTGGTGGTTTGTTTGCAACGATGTATTGCATAGTGTGATCATTTAAGTCGAAGAAAACAAATTGATTTTTCATGAACAAACTCGCTAACCACACACACTCACATCACACACACAACACATCAACTTGGTAGTTTGTATTAATAATGAATACTAGAGTGGTTTTGCACTATAGAGCTTAGCTTAACTTCATTAAAATGGCAAATAGCAGCAGTTGGTTCTGCGCTAAAGCAGTTGAAAAATTGACTACTAACGACAACAGCAGCAGCATAATGACGAAAAAGTACTTGACCTTCTCTAACTTTATTAATATTCCTGAAGTGTATCCACATAAAGTAATCCCATTTACTTTTATGAACATCTTCAAGAAAACTTAATGGTCAGCCAGCACTTATGGCGATCTTTCTGCAAATCGAATATTAGCAGTGTGGAGCTGGCCTTTAGCTTTATAAATAGTGTGTAATAGGTAATTTTAATGTGGCAACAGAAAAAAAGGTAAATTTATTCTTCGAAAAAAAGTTCTTCTAAAGCCATATTCATTTATCACAAGTAATTTTTATAATGTGCACATCATATGCACATTTTTCTATGCTTAGTTGGAATAACGATGAGAGCATAAACAATACAATGTTTCAATCATGCAAATTTACGAAGACATGTGCAGTTGAATGGAAAACCAATCAAACTGGAATTGATCTGGTTGTGAACAAGGTGTGTGAGTAAGGCTCAAAAGAGCACATTCCTTTCACTCAATTTTACAAACGAAAAATAAAACATCGTACAAAATTCGCTGATGATCTTGAACAACAAGCAGTAGTTAATTTTTTCTTATTTTTTCTGAATGTTGACTGCATTAAATGCATTTTTTCCAGAATTTGTTTGAAAATTAATTCATTCGAATTAAAAAGAAGCCATATGCATATTGCATGACATGACATGCATGCACAAATAAAAACCAAACCACCTTAAAGGTTTATGCAAATGCACACAAATACATTTTCTCCCATTCATTGTTTTCCTTCCTCTAAAATTGTTCCCGGGATTATTGTTATCCTCCTTAGAACAGAAAATTATCATATTACCTGCTTAAAACAATTTTTCCCATCTCATTGTCTCGTTGATGATATACAAGCATTGATGCATGAATAAGCGCAAAAGTTTTAAGTTGCATGTGTACAATAAACACACACACAAACACGTAACACGTAAATCAGGACCTTAATAATGGATCTTGGAACAAGTACATAACATAATTCTCTATTTTAATTTGACAACAAGGCGAAAGTGCCCTTAGGGTTCTGGAACCTGTCAGCCAGTCGCTGTTCCAGCCAAACTCTACCATACATACATGCTAAACCAGCTCTGAAAAAAAATCAGGCATACCAGCAGAACTTTTCACAAAGAGAATGTAGTAGATCGAAAAACTACTACGCTCTCAACTCGACGTTGAACGAAAAGAGCTTCCAACCTCTAGGCTATTTCGTAAGGTAGAGCATGTGCACCCTATAAAACTGGGAATATGTTCGCTGCAAGTTAGGAATTAAAGTGTATTTATATTTACGTACCTTTTTCTTGTTGATTACAAGAAGAACAACTGGTAGTTCATATATTGGTATATCAATTTAGTTTTAGAAACAAGAACATGCTTTCTTATTTTGGGTAAGTATATAAAAGCTATATACAGTTTGTTCATGATTAAAGTATATAAATACATGGAAAATATAGAGAATGCATTCCATTTCTTATATAAATAGGTAAGATATACACATTTACTCTATAAACATTTATTGCATGCATCCAGTCAGTCAAGCTCACTTGTTGTGTGTGATGATGATGCTGATGATGATGATGATCAGGCGAACATTTTCAATCTACAACAACATCCAAGCAAAAAAAATATCTCCTTTACCCTCCTCTTACTAATACCTACTGACGCTAACTAGGTGAGGTCGAATCTCTTGCCTTAACGAGAATATAGTTAAAGCTGCGAACAGAGGGTCGTTGCTTCACTCACTCACTAGTCTTCGAATCTTTCATCATATCATATCTCAAGATGACTCCAGCACTTCTTTTCGATCGTCATCATCATCATCAACAACATAATAATAATGTATATACATAAATATGTATGTATTTAGCTACTCCTTCCCAAACCAGCCAACCTTTTACCGCATATAACAATCCGTCTAAATCCAGCAACTTGCTATACGTCTACCACTTATACTTTATAACATGTTGGTGTTGTTTGGTACACATAATAATATAGATATATTTTATGGTATCACAAGAAAACAAGGTAAAAATGCAAGAGAACCAGCAACAATAAGCAAACATGCAACGTGCTCTGTCTGGTCATTTATCTATCTTCTCCTGTCTTTCATTAAAATATACACAACACAAAAGTTGCATTGCAGTCGACTCTCTTCATCTTTTCACTCTTTCTTTTTGCTGTACTAAATTCATCTTCTCTCATCCTCATTGCCATCATATACACGGTTGTTTTGGATGTTGTTGTTCAGGATAATCATTATTATCATTATTTTCCACATTTCAGACACTATCGTTATTACTTTAAGCGATCAAACCCTTTAAGCAGGAAAATACGAAGAACAAGCAGCAATTCCACTACTTCTAATAATAAAAAACAAAATGTTTATTGCTGCATGCTGCCGGCTGCGAATTGCACACGAAGAAAATTTTTGTGCGAGTTTGAGTTTGGTCCCCGGTATGTGTGTGTGACCCGTCGTATTGCATAATAACTAGATACCTCCTCCAGTATTTGCCAACACTACGACGATTTGCAAATACTTACACTGAAAACTACTTGTTGATGTATCATCAAATCGCCATCATCATCATTTACCACCACCAGTTTTTTCAAAGGAGAAGGAGAGATCACCAAAAGCGAATTCATCGTTTTCAACTGTTATTTAGGTGGTTAGGTTAAATAATAAGAAATGAAGAACCATTCATTTTAAAAATTGTACGAATGTATGTATGTGTATATGATTCATTGAGCAAAGAAAAAATGTTTTGTACGGTCCAAAAGTATTAATATATATAGATGGCTGGACATTTCCTTTCAAACAGGTTATCACCCATCATAAATCCACAAAAATATGCTTGTGTGCATAATACTTCATTCTATATGAACATGACGATAACAAGCTGAATTTGCTTGAGAATAGCTGATATTATGAGTAGTGGAAAATGATGATCATGATGATTATTATGACTCCTGCTTATTACACCATACAAAGAGCTGAAACATATCGTTATGACAAACGGGCTATTACACATAAATCAGCAGCTACGCCAGGCCGAGGCCAGAGTGGGAAAAGTATTCAAGAAAAAGATGTTAGGGTCATGTATAAATCAGGAACATCACATTCTACGATAGTTCTTACACACATCCATACTTCTTAACTGAATGCATCTTATTATCGTGTATTTAACGAAGTATTTTTGCAGAATATCAAAACAAATATCATGAACCCCAGACCCGGACTTCTCGGGGAAAAATATTTTAATATTAATACTTCGATATAAATACCAAAACCAAGCGGTTGACATTCTTATTACCAAGTATATACTTTGCACAAAAATAAAGTGTGACTTTGTGAAGCAAATTAAACTTCTAAATGGTAAATCAGTGCAATGAAAATGAAGTGGTATCTCATCTTAAATGGGGCATTGTGAGAAAACTGCGTGGTCACTAGGAAGTTCATTTCTCACGGCGTTGAAATTGTTAACAATGCATGACATATTGTACAGGAAAATACACATTGGAAAAAAATCTTTAATTTTAATGCTTTCCTACTTTCACAACTACTTAGTTAGTTAGTTCCCTCAAAGGGGATTTTATTTGACGGTTTTGGAGAGCAAAGCTCGCCCGCCATTTTACAACTACTTAAATTTTGTAGACCTTTAATGATTTTTAATGGTTCATTCTGGGATAATTTCTTACTAACTTTTTATAAACAGCTTGTAGCCATACATCGGCTCCCTCGTCCGTCAATAATACCCCGTTCACTATAGCAGAATCCAACTATGGGTTGCCCTAAGAAGTTGAAAACTTCAGCACAGAAACTCGCAGAATTTGACAACACTCGACGCGTCGAGTGTCGACGCGTCGCGTCGAGACGCCATGGTAATGCGAAATGGTAAAACTCGCAACTCAGACAGAAGCAAAAAATATCAGCAGCAGAGCAAAGCTGAAATGACAACAAACTTTTAGAAGTGGTGATTCTGAATCAGAATTTCTGATCATATAGCTGTTTTTGGGGATTATATTTTTAAATGATTGGTGATCAACTAAGGTAAAGGTGACACTATTACTACTAGTTTAATTAATCTATTTAATTTATCAAGCTATAATATATTCATGTTTGTGAGTACAGTTGTGAGGTTTTGAAGTTGTAGGTCATTCGATATACACTTTTTAATGGCTTTTTTCATTTTTGCTTTTATTCAGGTTTATCTCATTAACAGTTAAAATTTGTGATCATAATGGAGTGCTTAATTGGAATCCGATTTAATAATTATGTGTTGCTGGCGGCTGATACGATTGATATTTATGCCTTCGTTGTGACCAATCATGGTAAGTTCTTGTTATTATTTTCATTGACAGTTAGCCGGAGCTGGACGTGTGGTTTGTTTGTGATCGTTATTTTAATTTATACCCTTTTAAATTTTAGACGAAGAAAAGTTTTGCAAGGTGTCTGACCACGTTATGATGGCCGTTTGTGGTTCAGCTGGTCACACTGACAATTTTTCTGAGTACATTCAGAAGAACGTCAAGTTGTACAAGATGCGGCACACCTACGAGCTATCTCCTAAGGCCACGGCGCATTTTACTAGGAGGACTTTGGCAGAATATTTGCGAAGCCAGGTAAGCTTGCCAATATTTTTTTAAACTGAAAAATGATGATCCAAAAATATTTGCGATTGGAAATTGAAATGCTATTTTTTGCTAATTTAGTCTGCGTACAACTGCAACTTGATCGTCGGTGGTTATGACCATGTCAATAACAAAGCTGAGCTTTTCTTTATTGACTACTTGGCCTCTATTTCCGAACTACCCTACTGCGCTCACGGCTACGGAGGATATTTTGTTCTGAGTACAATGGATTCCCGGTACAGACCTGATATGCCATTGGAGGAGGGTATGACGCTGTTGAAACTCTGCATCCAAGAGATTTCCAAGCGTTTCTTGGTCAATCTACCTCTTTACAAGGTTAAGATCATCGATAAGGATGGCGTTCGACCATTAACTACGATTCGTGGAGGAGAGCTGGTCAAGTATGAAATTCAACGTCCACTTGGAGGTGAAGCGATGGAAGCTGAGGCTGCAGTAGCACGCGGCTAAATAATTATCATATCATTACTATTATAATTGTCCCATTCTAATTGTTTACTGGTTCCAATTTCTAGTTTCAACAATGTTATAAAAATGTTGGCTAATTTTTTTGTAAAATGTGGTGGAGTGAATATGCGCGGTATTAAAATACAAATGAAAAATAGTATAGAAATATCTTAATTATCGGAATAATTAAATAAGTACGAAGAGTTTCATCTATTACAATTTTAAAGTTATGCCTTGGCACTGTGAATGTGAATACAATTAAGACATTTTGCATCCAGCATCCGATTTTAGTAATTATTGACTTGAGTTGACTTGACTTGATTTAGAATTTCCTTTACACTGCACTGCACTGTTTATATATAGTCTTCTGCATCTCATACTGCCCCATGCACAGCACCGCATCTCAAACAGACAGAAAAACATCCACAAACATGTGCGTACATTTGCATTTACAGGGCTTGTAGCCTTGTAGCATTGCCACAGAAAATTCTGTAATTACAAATTAAGTCATTTAAAATTGTCACTCAAATCCTAAATTAATTGATACAGCTTATCAAGAAAAAGAGGGGTTTAAGATGGGTAAGCTGGATGTAACTGTCCTCCGTTACCTCTCGAAGGAAGATTTCCGGGTGCTCACTTCGGTAAGTTATATCAAATCAAATGTCAATTCAAAGTATGTTATATATTTTTTTAATTGGAGTCCATAATTTTTTATGTGCTCTAATACTTGTGATTATATTTTATTTGGTAGGTGGAAATGGGAATGAAAAATCACGAGTTGGTTCCACAAGCATTGGTCGCCTCAATCGCTGGTCTTCGACATGGGGGAGTACACAAGGTGCTTCGGGAACTGTGTAAAAATCGGTTATTGTGCTATGAACGTGGAAAGCATTGTAAGTTAGCTGAGCTATAAACTTATGGTTTACTTATTAGATAAGTTTAGTTCTTTGAAGTTTTCACATTATATTTTCTGTTTGTCTACAGACGACGGTTACCGCCTAACTAACTCTGGCTATGATTATCTTGCCCTTCAAACACTCGTGGCACGTGAGTCGATTGCTGGGTTCGGTAATCAAATTGGAACTGGTAAAGAATCAAATGTTTACACGGTTTCATCCGAAGAAGGTGAAGCTCTTTGCTTAAAACTTCATCGTTTGGGAAGAACCTGTTTCCGGAACCTGAAGGAAAAGCGAGATTATCACAAGCACCGCAACAAGGCTGGATGGCTATACCTTTCCAGAATTTCAGCAACCAAGGAATATGCTTACCTGACTGCCCTTTACAATCGCGGATTCAAAGTACCCCGCCCAGTAGATTTTAATAGGCACTGTGTTGTGATGGAACTTGTCCAAGGCTCGCCCCTCTGTCAAGTTTATCGTGTTGATGATCCAGCAGCATTATACGACGAAGCTATGAACCTTTTAGTGAGCCTTGCTAATCAAGGAGTGATTCATGGGGATTTCAATGAATTCAACATTATTCTGGGAGAGGATAACCACTTGGTTCTTATTGATTTTCCTCAAATGGTTTCCATTTCACATCAGAATGCCGAGATGTACTTTGACAGGGATGTCAAGTGTATCATTGACTTTTTCAAAAGGAGATTTGGATATGAAAGTGAACTGTTTCCGACTTTTGCGGATATCGAGTAAGTGCAACAGAATAACAGCCAACAATTAATGAAAAACTGCGCACATTAATTGACCACTGTAAAACTGATTCAGTGGTTCCTGATCTCTCTGCGCTACAAAAAAAATGTCCGATTTGAGCATCATTAATTTTTTAAATGATTTTTGGTGTCAAGCATCTGGCATACACTAAAAAATTGTTAATTAATTTTAAACTAAGTGTGACAATGCGATATAATTTTTTTCATAGACGTGAAGATTCTATGGACGTGGAAATTGCAGCAAGTGGTTTCACAAAGGAAATGGACGAAGATCTCAACGACATGCTTCACGGTGACCAAAAGGAAGGCGATGAAGATGACGATGAAAGTGAAACCAACTCTGAAGAAGAAATGGCGGAAGCATCTCGACCCGAAACTAAAGAGGATGCTAATGCAAGTAGTTTACATGAATCTGATTCCGCGGCAGACATAGAAGTTTTACAACAGCAAGTTTCTTCTGCCTTGGCTGAACTGAAAGTTGAAGATGTGACGAAAGAAGAGAAAAACGATGTTGACCGTGACCGTGTTGGTGAACTTAAAACTAAAGAGAGGAAGCCACGTCTTGACAGTTGCACTGAAAGTATTGGGGGCTTTAGCATGGTCAGTAGATCCACCGCAGCGACGATAGCACCTGAAGTAATTCGAGATAAGGTTAAGAAGACCTTCCAAAAGTCAGATAGCATGCAAAACAGAAGAAGAATACGGGCAAAGGGAGAGGCTAGTGCATCGACAAGGGCGAGAAGAGAAAATAGAGATAATATTAAGCAGAACCAAGGAATATGGGGTTGGGAATGATAGCTTTTATCATTTAACTTATCTTTTCTACTTTAAATATGATAAGTTGGCGTATTGTAGTTGATTTCGAGAAATATTGTTTCAAACCCGCATTTTTATAAGTATTGTTTATCCGAATTCCAAACATCTAGCAAAATAAACTGTTTAGAAAAATTATTCAAGTTTACTTAATGACTAATGGGCTAAATTCATTTAAATCATTTCATAAATTGGACTGGACTGCTATACATCTTATTTGAAGGCAAATGGGGCAACACAAGATGTATGGAATCTGCTTCCATACAGGTTTGGTTTGCATTTTGATGTATAATATGTACATACCATAATATATCTGTTCAAACCGGTTCATGGAATATTCGGCTGGTTTTGGAGCTCCAAGCACTGCATATCCAGCTGATATCTTTTTTTTGACTGACAGTTAGAATCGACATGACATTGCATCCATCATTAAAAATGAATATGTCAACAGTGAAATGGTCAACAGATCTATTGAACAGTTACTAATGACGCTGAAAATCGCCCAGCTAATATAACCTAACATATATTAAATTATGTCAAATTGAAATACAAAGAAATATTGACTTTGCTGAAAATCAGAGAGGAAGTGGCTTGTTGACCACATTTGTGGTTTGTAATTGGAATCAAATCTAATTAGTCGACTATTGTTGAGGCTCTCTAAGGAAATTTGTCATCATGAAAAGGAGAGCTCTTCTGGTCCTCAAACGCTTTTCAGTCGTTGCTGGAGTAGGATACTCACTGAACAGACTTCTACTGGTACACAACAGTAATAACAAAATGAGTGACAGTCCACCTCCAGAATTTTATCCCCAGGAAAGGGTCCGCAACATGTCCATTTTCATTGGGGACATGCGGATACCCTACATGAGCAAGGATGAGGCATTTACAGAAGATCAACTTGTGAGTAAGGAGCCTTTTGCGCAGTTCAACAACTGGTTTGAAAGGGCTGCACAAACGCAAGGAATTGAGGAGCCAAACGCCATGTGCTTGGCGACTGCCACCAAAGATGGAAGACCATCAGCAAGAATGGTTTTGATGAAAGGGTATGGCCCAGATGGATTCAAGTTTTTTACCAATTACACAAGCAGAAAAGCAATGGAATTGTCGGAGAATCCATATGCATCTTTGAATTTTTATTGGGAGCCAATGAAGAGATGCGTAAGTTTTATAACAATTTGTTTGTTAAACGCTAATTTACATTTTAAACGTTTTGCGTAGTTTTTACTCTAAAGTTGTTTTTCTGTTTTTTGTTGAAGGTGCGGGTCGAAGGTCGTGTAGAGAAACTTTCTGCAGAGGAATCCACAGAATATTTTATGTCACGTCCTGTGAGCAGCAGAATTGGTGCTATAATTAGCCCCCAAAGCAAACCCATTCCAAACCGCGATGTCCTATTGAACAAGGAAAAAGAGTTGACTTCTCTGACAGAGAAACAGCAAAAAGTGATTTGCAAGCCGGAAAACTGGTAAATTATGGCAATGAAATTTGTAGTACATAAACTGTCGTCTTAAATTAAAGATTTGAAAGCAAGGCATTTTTGGTCATGTGTATTTTTAGGGGAGGATACGCCGTGATACCTGACACTGTAGAATTTTGGCAGGGTCAAACTAACCGAATTCATGACCGTATTCGTTTCCGAAAGCCAAGACCAGGCGAGACCGCAGATAACATAACTGTTCATCAAGGAGTTAATGGCTGGGTTTATGAAAGATTGGCCCCGTAAAATTGATGACTAAGACTTTGAAATTTTCAACGTAGCCTTTTAAGCATAAAATAGCCAATAAAAAGTTAATATCATTCATAATTCATAAGATATTTGAAGCTACATTTAAGAACATGTTGTGTTGTAGTAGCTTATCAGGATAGAATTTCACATATAAAATACTCATTCCATGTCTTCCACTCTTTGTGCCAATGCCAATACCATTGACCATAATACACGTCTGTCTGACTGACAAGTAATAATGTTTGCAAACAATAAACGTAGCAGAGATTTATGATTATGTATGCAATTATCTTATTATTTTATTTTCATCCTTCATTTTGTATGCATCATCGTCTGCTCCTCTTTTCCACTCATTCGGGAAACATTTCCAGAAAACTTAAGATAATCTTGCTTATTCCAGGAATCGCGTGGTATAAATGTTGTAAACATAGTCATTAATTCCATGATTAATGTTTACCAAAACTCAGGTCTGTATTTTTTATAGCAATATACACATAAGCCAGGGATTTAATTTGGTAAGAATGTAGTCAATACTATAATATATCAATGTTCACAAGCTGTATTATGATAATTGTACCAGCTAGACTAGATATACCAGTTTGCAAAATCAATAAAACTGGTAAACCAGTTGGACAAGTTTCAGGTTTGGTGGCCGGCTCCGCCGGCAATTATAGTTCGAATTGGAATATTTAAACCGACTTGTACAATGTCGGCGTCATATGACCAAACAACAAAAAAAAGTTTTTTTTCGAAATGGCTATATTTCAAAAACTATTGAGTTTCGAACCATGGTCCCCTGACAAATTTTGATCCTCATTCTATAATCTATCGATTGGTACAATAATATTTTTTGCCTATTTAA